>KZ111274.1:0-26286 GCA_002120335.1 Hypoxylon sp. EC38
ATTAATTTAATTTTAACCTTTTTAATCTTAATGGGTATTTTTATTAAATATTTAGTACATATTAATGTAGTTATAATTCATTAATAGCCTTTTTCATTTAATAAAAATGGTGCCTATAATAGGTAATTATAACTATTATAAAAAATAATTTATTTTTATAACTAATTTAATATTAATATTTATTTATTATATTTTTATTATAAAGATTTTTATAAGATAAGGTTTTAAACTTTTTTATTTTAATTATTTTAAATTTATTAATAATCTTATTAATGATTAGGTTTTTAAAAGGTATAAAGTAGGAATTGTATAAAATGGTTTAGTTATTAAAATGTGTAATTATATTATAGTTATTATAATAAGTTAATAATTAATATATTATTATAAAAGTAATTAATGGTTAATATATATTCTTATAAAAAAAAATAGAGACTTATATAGTTTTAATTTAATTTTTTATAACCTTAAAATGGTTAATAATTCTACCTAATTTTACGTTTATATCATTTAAAGTGGATATGGTATTTTAAATTATTTAAAATTTTTTAAAAATTTAATTGCTGTTTTAAATTGTTAAAAGATTGCTATATTTTCTAAATTCTTTTATTATTTATATTATATTTGCTATAGCTATTATAAAATTTAATTAAGGTTTTTTAAATAAGTTATTAGGAAGTAATTAAAATCCTTAAATAATAGCTATAATAAAGGTAATAAAATAAATAAGGGATATTTTTAAGGAATGATAATAATAGGTATAATATAGATATTATAATGGAGATAGTTTAAAAATTTAATATTATTAAAGTGGAGCCTTTTTTTAATTTTAAAACATTTTAAATTTAGTAGGTTAATAATAATAATATTAAAGGATAATATGTTAATTAAATGATATAAAGCCTTAAATTATTCTTAATTAAAAGGATTATTATAATAATATTAAAGGATAATATATAAATTAAATAAAGTGAAATTTAAAAAAGATATAGCTTAACTTTATATTAAGTAATTATGCTTTTTTATATAGGTTCCCTTATTAAATATATATACCAATTATTTATATCTTATAATATAATTTTATAAATAATTATAATCCTTTGTTAATTTTTAATTTATCTTTTTTTTATATGGCCTAATTATTAATATATATTATTAAAGTAAAAATATAAATGTTAATATTTTATATTATGTTATATATTTATGGTAAGCCATATTATTAATAATAAAGTATAATGTATAATAATATAGTATAGATTATATTAATATTATTTAACTTTATATCCTTTTTATAAAGGCTAAAGGATATAAAATCTTTAATATTCTTAGTCTAATAAAAACAATGCCTAATCCTTAATAATATTATTAAATTTAATTATTAAAGATAGAAAATATTATTTTTATATATTTATTAATTAATAATAGAAATTATAGGTGTGTATATTTTATTATATTAATAAAGTTTTTATAATTTTAAATTAGTAAGTAATAAAAAGTTTAGTTATTAATGGCTTATATATTTAAAGTAGTTATCCCTTAAAAGAATATTAATATTAAAGGTAAGTCTTATTATATTATATAAAGTATAAGATTTTAAATTAAAATTACTATTATATTATTTAATTATATGATAATTTATTATTAAAAATATTTATATTTCCTTTAAATAAATTTTAATAATTATAAGTAAAATTATATATATAATTAAAGATAAAATATATATATAGGTTTAAAATGGATATAATTAATCTATAATTAATTTTAATTATAGTAAATATATTTTATTATTTAAAATATACTTTTATATAATGTTAATTAAATTTATATTATATGATATAAATTAGTATAGAAAATATTAATAATTTATATATTTAATATTAAATATATTTATAAGAAAGTAGGTATATTTTTAATTATATCTTTTATTTTTTCTTTTTTATTACTATTTAGTTAAATTTATTAATTAATATAATATAATATAATAGATTTTCTTTATAATATATATAAGATTTTTAGTACCTTATAAAAATAAATATCTAACTAAGATTTATATATCTTTATTATTTTGGTAATTTGTTTAATATAGTTTTTATTAGTTTTAACTAAAATATTAATAGATTATATATTAAAAGGTTTTAATAAAAAGGTGGTTAAAAAATTTTAATTAAAGATAATTATAATTAATAAATAATAATAAACTAAGGTTTATTTAAATTAATAAACTTAGCTTATTATAAGATATATATATATATTTTATAATATTTATCTTATGCCTTAAAGCCTTATTAAATAAAAAAATATAATTGTGTTATTAATTTAAAGTTTTATTAATTATATCCCTTTTATTAAATATAAAATATCTTAAATATTAAAAGTAAGTATTAAGTAATAAATCTTTATCTAACCTATTTAATTTAATAATATTATAACTTATATATAAAACATTTTTGGCTAATAAAAGATAGGTAAAGTGTAGCACCTATTTAAATAAGTTAATTGCTTTAATCCTTTTATAAGGATAAAAAGATATTCCTTAATTAATTAAGTAGTAATTATTAACCTAACATAGTAATTATATAAAGTAGGTTAGGTATTAATTTTTAAATACTTCTTAACTTAGTTTAGGAAAAATTAAATAAATGGTTTTATCCTTTTAATTTTAAGTCTATCCTATTTTAAATATTAATAATATATTAGACTTTAATTTTAATAATTATTAAGTATATTATGCCCTATCTTTTATTAAAAAGTAATAAAATAGATAAATAAATAAATAAACTTATTAATTTTAACCTATATTAAGGATAATAAGATTTTACCTTTATCATTTTAAATCTTTAAAAATTATTATCTCTTAGAAATTAAATAATATAAAATAATATTCCTTTAATAATATAGGATATTTTCATTAAAAAGATCTTTACCAATTATATTATAAAATATAAGTTTTATTAAAAAAGCTTTTATTTAAAAAGATAATATTTACTATAAAAGTCATTTATAAATGAAAGATAATAAACTAGGAAGGTATAAAATAATAAATATATAAGGAAATTGAAATATTATTAATTAAATATATACTTATAATCTATTTAAATTAATTTTAAAATATTATTAAAGAATATAAATTAATTTATAACTTAATAAATTAATTAGAATAAATAATAATTTATATAAAAATCTAATAAAAAGATACTTATAATTATTTATATTTCCTTTATAATTAATATAAGATAGGCTTATTATAAAAAGATATAAAAAATTATAAAATAAATAGGTTAAAATTGGTATTTAATTACTTAATATATAATTAAAGGAATAATAATATATTTTCTAAAATATTATTTAATATTAAATTATTTTTTAAATACTTAAATATATAAAATATATCTTCTTATATTTAGCCTTTTTACTTTTTATTTCCTTATACTTTTTTAGATATAATATTTTATTTTTTTATTAATTTTATTTGATTTTTATATAAAATATCTTAATTTTTAAAATATAATAATAATAATGGAATTATAAAATAAATCTTTATAAATATATTATATAAAAATAATAAAAAGGGTATAATATAACTTATATATAAATCTAATATTTTAAATCTTTAATTTTATTTATAATAGTAAATAAATAAGCTTAAATATCACTTATATTATATGATAACTTATTAAAAATATATTATTACTATTCTTTAGTTAATATTATAAATAACCTAATAATTTTTATATACTTTTTTATATTTATAAAAGTTAGAATAATTATAATATTTTAATAAATTATATTTAATTAAAATATTTAATATATTTAATTTATAAAAATATTTATAACCCTTATTATTATAATGGTATATAATATAAGTATCATTTAAATAGTTTAATATAATTATATAATGTTAAAATATATTCTTATTTGTTTAATAATTTTTATAAATATATTTTAAAAATAAGATAGTTTTAATTATTATTATATAAATAATTAAAATATATTAAAACTTATTACTATATTAAAAAATAGTTAATTTAAATTTATTTTTATAATTTAAAATAAGTAAAAGATTAAGCCTAATCTTTTAATAATAATATATTTCATCCTTATAATATTTATTTAAAAAAATAACCTATTTTATTTTAAGCTAAAATTATTATTAATAAGTCTTTTTAATTAATAAGATATAAGAAGGATATATATTTATATATTTGGGTTATTAATTATTAATTTAATAATATTATTTATATATATTTTTTTTATCTTAGTTAAGATTTAAGATATATATTAAATAAGGTTTATATTATTTATTAGGTTTAGCTTATTATTATTATCTTTAAAAAAGAGATTTTTAATAAATAGTTTAAATTAAATTAAGAAGTAACTTTATCTTATTAAATTTTAATTAAGGCTATTCATTTAAAATTAATTAAGATTTAGATTATTATAAACTAATCTAAAGATAAAGTAAAGGTTTTTTTCGTTTAATTTAATAAGGTTAATTTTTTGCTTTTAAAAAATAATATTTTGGTTAAGATTAAATTTAAACCTATTTAACTTTTTTAAATATATTTTAAATAATTTAAACATAATGAAAATATTAAAGGGCTAATTTTATAATAAAATCTAAGAAAAATTAAATTAATATATATATATAAATAAAAGAAAATAAATAAATATATAGGTAAATAGATATAATATATATTAATAAAAGAACTTTAATATAAAAGTAGGGGTTTTTTTAATATATATTTAAAAATTATAAATTCTTAATTAAAAAAATTTAAATTAAATATTTATATTAAAAAAAAATATATTATAATATATTATAAATATAAATATTAATATATAGTATTAATATATTAAAAATTTAATATATTATTACTTAAATATGGATATTATATATTTATATATATATGTTCTTATAAATAAGTAATATTTTAAAAATATATATATATAAATATAATTATTTATTATATGATATATAAATCAATCCTAACTTTATTAATAAAATATTAGAATTATATGTTAATTTATATTAAAATAAGGTTAATTATTAAATACTAATATTAAATTAAAGGATATATTATATTTTATAAAATATATTATATAGTGGTAAAATATATTAGATAAATTAACCCTATTTAATCATTTATTTTTATATAAATACCTAATATAAATGTTATTAAATTAAAGTATAAAATATATAAATAAAATTTAGGTATATATATAAGCCTATTTAAATAATAAAAAGCCATAAAAATAATAAAATATAAATGGTATAAATAAAAAGATATGGTTTATCCTAATTTATTATATTAGATAATATTTTAATATTTATATATTTAATTATCCTTAAAGTTACCAATAGTAAAAAGTGTTTTAATATTTATTTTAATAAGATTAATTAATTGGTTATACTCTTTTCATATAATTAATAGTTTACTTCCATTATTTAAGATTTTTAAAACACCAATTAAACCTTTAAAATAATATATTATTACTTATTTAATTTATTTTGTTAAGTTTACTTTTAAAACTAAATTATATTTAAATATAGTAATATATTTATAAGCCTGGTATAATTGATTTAAGTTTTCTTACTTAATTATTTATCCTTTTTAAAATATTATACTATCCCTATTTTAAAAACTTATAATAAATAAAGTATTTATAAAAAAAGTATAGGTAAAAAATAAAATAAAATAAAAAAATATAAAGAATATATTAATAAATTAAATAGGTATTTATTTATATCATTAATGAAAAGGGTAGTTATAAAATAAGGGTGGAAGTTATAATAATATAATAATTATTTTATTTAATAAATCATTAAGCTATAATATATTATTTCTTAACCTTTTTAAATAAGATTAAATCTTTTATACTTTTTCTTAATATTATCTTTTTATCTTTTATTTAAATAGGTATAATTAATATGTTATTAATTAATAATCCTAAGTATTTATATACTTATCCTTTTTTACCTAATTTTATCTTTTATAAAAATATTTTAACACTTAAAATATCCCTTTATTATAATTATTGTGTTACCTTTTAAACTTATAATTAGATAGCTTAATAGTTATGGAATTTATAAAATTATATAATATTTTATAATATATATTAAGTAATTTTTATCAATCTCTTTTATAATATATATCCTTATTTTAAAATATATCTTTTGAAAATTTATTAAAAGATTTAATATTATTAGAAAATAATTACCTTATCTTTATCCTAACGGATATTTAACTATCCTTAATATTTAAAAATAAGGTAATTTTTTAAATAGATTTGTTAGTTTAATTAAAACCTACTATTTATTTTATTAAATTATTTTAAATAAAAAAACCCAAATTATTTATAATATAATTATACCATATTTAACCCCAAAAAGGATAGGAAGCTTTTTAATATAATTATTTAAATAGCTTATAATATTATTTATAATATAAGGATATTATTATTAATTATATACTTATATTATATTAAATATTAATTACAAATACCTAATTTTCTAAACTTAAAGTTACCTTAATAATTTTAATTAATGAAATAAAATAAAGAAAAAATAAATAATAAAATATTAATGGATTTTTATATCTTTTAATAAATAAAATATTTAAAAATCTAATATATAAATTATAAAAAAAGTTTTATTTAATTAATTATCCTATGTAATAAAAAATTAATAAGTAAAATCCATTTGGTATAATATATTTAAGTTAATTATAAAATCCTTTAATATAATTATAAATATAATTTTAATGCCTTAAGTAAGTTTATTAATACTACTATTAATATTTATGTTGTTCTTATTTATTTAACTTAACTTATTATTTTTATTTATTTAGTTACTCTTATTATTATTAAAAGACAAAGTTAATTAAGAATTATTTAAATTATTAGGATAAATAATAAATAAATCTAATTTATATTTAACATTATAAGTAATACTTAAATTATTAAAAAAATAAAGGCGTTTTATTAAACGATTATATACTTCCTTATTTATATTATTTTTTAGCTAAGGTATTATGTCTAATTATTTCTTTATTATTATTATCTATAATTCCATTATTTTACACAATTTTTGGTTAATATTATTAAAGTTATTAAAGTTATTAAAATTTATATAAAATTATTTATTTAATATTATATCTTATAATTTAAGTTTTATCTTTAAAGCTTTATTAAGGTTATTAAAGTTATTAAGATTATTAAGGTTATTAAGGTTATTAAACTTATCCCTCTCCTTATAAAACTATTTACTATTTTTTTAATAAATCTTATTAGGCTTATTAAATTATTAAAGCTAATATATAACTAATAAAAATTATTATTTAATATATTTTATCTTTCCTATTTTATCCTATTATCTTTTATAAGAAATAATAAATAAAAATTATAATCCATATATGATTTTTATAATCCCTTAAAAAATAATATATATATAATATAAAAAATAAATTAAGTAAAATAAGTAAAGATATACTTATAGGATATCCAATTAATTATATAATACTAATAATTATAATATTCTTTTATTAGCTTTTATATAATTTAAACTATATTTTTAAATAGCTTTATTATTAATTATATAAATAACTTAAGCTTAATACCCTTACCAATTTTCTTTAAAAATAATATAAGTATATTATTATTAAAAAGTTTATAAATATTTATATATAATAAAATTTAATTAAAAAATTTATTAAGAAAATTATCCCTTCTTATATTTAATATTTAATCTTATATAAAATTCCATAAAAATTAAGTTTTATATATTATAAAAATTATATAACCACTTTTTATAAAATTTATTTTCTTAATTAAAGAATATATATTTAATAATATATTTATATTAATAATAAACTTAGGAAAATTTTATTATAATATTAATAATTAGTTTAAAAAAATCTAATATTTAAAATAAAAAATAATAACATATCTTAACTTAAAATTATCTACTAATATAAATATTATTAATAAAATGTTAAAATAATAAAGAAAAATAATTTATAATAATCTTTAAGGTTTTTTAACATATAAAAATATAATTTAATTACCAATTTATTTATTAAAATAATATCATTTTTACTTTAGAATATATAAGCTAACTAACCCTTAACATTCTTAAATAAATAGGCTTAAAAGTGGAAATTATTACTTTAAGAATTATTATATATATTTAATAAATTATCTTTAATATTATCCTAATAATTTTTAATAATAATATAATAAAAGTAATAAATTAGGTAATATAAAATATTTCTATTACTTATAATAGTAAAAATTAACAAAAAATTATTATTAGCTTTAAGGATTTTTAAGTAATAAATTTCAAATTAATTAAGATAGGTTTTTAAAAAATCTTTTAAATCTAATTTAATATTTTTATCTTTTAAAAGGTTATAAGTTAAATTTTCCATAATAAATTAAAATATTATACTTATTATATTAAAAATAATTAAAATTAAAAAACTTAATAAATAAGAAGGAAATATACCTTTAATAATATATAATTTAATAAGTATAAAATAAATAAAAAAAAGGATAAAATATTTATTTAAAACTTTTTTTTAAAATTAAAATATTTCAATTAATTTAATTTAATTAATTATTTAATTTGAATATATATATATATATATATATATATAATAATTAAAAGACATTATATAATATAAGGCTTTAATTATTATTTACCTTTTTATTTAATTTTTATATTTAAAAAGGGTATATTAAAATAATATTTATATTATTAAAATTACCTTAATTAATTCTTTTAAAAGATATAAATTATAATTATATATATTTATTAATATTAAAATTATTTATAATTATATATAACTTTTTAAAAAAGATTTAAAATAATATATAATTAATGGTAATACCCTACCACTTTTTAAATTTAATATTTAAGTTTTATTAACCATTATATTATCTTAAATACCTATTTCTATTAATGACTTTAATCTAATCTTTGATTAATATATTTACTACCTTTATTATTTAAAATAAACCTTATTATTTTTTATAATTATAAATTATTTAATTATAAAACCTTAAATATAACCTAAATTACCTAAATATCTTCCTTTTATTATTTTAAATAATAAATTCAAATTTAATTCCCTTTTTAATAATATTATATATTATTAATTTAAAAGGAAATAAGATAATAAAGATAAATCTTTATTAATAAAAAAACTTTATTTTAATTATATTTAGACTAAAAAGCTTTATTTATTCTTATAATCCACTATATAAATTTTTTTATCTTTTAACCTTTTTAATATATTATATTTTTATATTTTTCTTAATTTTAATATATTTAATTTTATTAATTTATTTAATTTTAATAAATTTATTAAAATTAATATCCCTTTTAATTCTAATACACCTAATTTTATTAATCTGCTTAATTATAATATATCCTTTAATTTTAATAATTCTTACTTTTTTAAAAATCTTCCATTTTTTAATTACCCTTTTTCTTCCAATAATAATCCTTTTAATAATCTTTTTAAATTAAATAATCCTTCCTATTTTATTAATTTTTAAAACTTTATCTTAAATCTCATAAATAATTAGTTTAAGAATATTAATTTAATCCTTTTATTATAAAATATTAATCCAAACCTTTTATTAAAAGATATTAATTTAAACTTTTTATTAAATTAATAAAATCTTTAAAAAGTAAATTATATCTTATTTTTATTATTAGATTTTATATTAATAATATTATCTATAAATAGTAACATTATTAAGATAAAATTAAATAAAAATCTTATTTATATATTAAAATATTAAAAAATATACTTAATAATAACTAATATTATGTTATATAATAAGGAATCATGCCTAACATTATTAAATTTTATGTAAAAAAATATTAAGGATATATTAAAAGATTAAATAAGAATGTTAAAAATATAGGGCCACCTTTTAATATTAAAGGTATAATATTTTTTAATATTATAAATATGATATATCCTAATATAAAGGATATTATAATATCTTTTAATACTAAGGATAATATATTTTTTAATCATAAAAATATATATATACTTTTTAATATTTATAAAGCTAAATTTATTAAGAGTTATATAATATAAAAATTTAATAATATCTTAACTTTATTTACTTATTTTAAATTTAATAAGATTTTTAATATAAGTGGAAAGATTAAATGATTTATTAAAAAAAAGTAATTAAAGGATTATATTCTTTAAATAGATTTTTATCCTACCCTAAAATTAAAAATATTTATTATAAATTTAGCTTTTAAATATGGTTTAAATATATTCCCTACCTTTTTTAAATTATTTTAACCAAATTACCTATTATATAATATTATTTTATTATTTATTTTTTTCCTTTATCTTTTTATAAAGGTAAAGTTAACCAATTATGGACTAAATAATATTATTAATTAATGCTTTAATGATTTTATAATAGCTATTAATATAATTAAAAAGATCCTTAAAGGATAGGAATATATAATTTATAATATTACTTTAAATATTAAAAGTATTAAGTTTTTTATTATATAAAAGTTAAATAATTAATATATTATAAAAAGATTTAGGATTTTTATATTAAATAAATATAATTAATTCTTAAAATATTGGAAAGTTATCCTTAATATTTATAAATAGGTATTAAAAATAAAAACATTTTAAATTAATAATATATTAGTTATTAAAGAAAATAAAATTAAAATTAAAACTATAAGTAACTCTTAAATAAGCATTTTATAATATTTACTTAAATTATATAAAACTAGTTAATTATTTTATTATAAGTAAAAAATATAAATAATTACTATTAATATACCGTATTAGGATTTTTTTTTTAATTAGGATATTAATAAGGCATGTTATATTTTCAATTTTAATATTAATATTCTTTTTAGTTAAAGCTTATATTTTATAATTTTAAATTATTTCTTAAGATATAAAAACTTTAAATTAAAATTATTTACCAATTTTTTCTTTTTATAAATATAATTTAATAAGATTAAAGTATTAAAAGCTTAAAGAAAATTTAATTATAGAATAAAAAAGGTTAAAAGCTTTAAAAGCTTTTAACTTAAGTATTTATATAAGTTATATAATACTTTAATTATAAAGTTTAAATTTAATTAAATATTATTTATAAATATAAATTTATTTTATCTTATTTTATTTTATATATAATTTTTATTATATTACTTTAATTATTATTTTATTAAATTATCTTATATAATAAATCCTTATATATGCTATAATATTTTTTATAAAAGTGATAATATAAACTTATTAAGATTTTTATTTTAGTATTTAATTAAAAAAAAATATATTACCTTTATTATCCTTCTTTTAATTTAAAATAAAAATATAGGGAACTTTAGGCTTAGATTTATACTTAAATTAACCACTTCACTTAAAGGATAATTAATCTTTGGTAAAAATGGATTTGTTTTTATTAAATTTTAATTGCGAATATAAATAATAAATTTTTATAATATTATCTTTATTTATTAATAAAGATTAAGGCTTTTTATAAAGGGGGTTTAAATCATTTAAAAGGTTATTTAAAAGGTTATAAAAGGAATGTAAATTAAAATTATAATTCCTAAACTTAGTACCATTATTAAAATATTTTATTTAATTAATATAAATTAAATAAATAAAATTTATAATATTATTTTTATTAATATTAAGCTTATTAATATTACCCTTGTTAATATTAAAGTTATTAATATTAAAGATGTTACTATTATTATTACTAATATTAAGGATAATATTATTTATATTTAAGATTTTAATGTTTTAAATGGCTTTAAAGTTTTAATAGTTGTATTTTTTATCTATAATATTTTTAGTTTAGTTATTAATTGCTTTATTAAATAATTAAGGAAGTAATTAAAGTAAAAGTATTTATTTAACCATTTTATCTTTATTTATATCTTAAAGAAGTATAAAATATTAAGTTTTATTATTATTATTTGTAAAGAATATAATAATGGTATTAATAAATAAAAACCAATTAAATTAAATAAAGAAAAATTTAAGAAAATATTTAATAAATAAAATAGGAATATTATAATATAATAAATAAATTTTTATATTAAAGTTAATAAATTTTTTTAAAAGATTTAATATATAATAAGCTAAGTATAAGTACTCCTTATTTTTAAAGTTAGGCTTAAAGATAAAAATAATAATATTTAAATCTTAAAGAGTATAAATATCCTTATAAAAGAAAATAAGATTTTTTAGATATAAATATATAAGTATATTTTTATATAATAAAGTAATAAATTATTATATATTATTT
The DNA here is from genome assembly GCA_002120335.1 of Hypoxylon sp. EC38. NCBI lineage: Eukaryota > Fungi > Ascomycota > Sordariomycetes > Xylariales > Hypoxylaceae > Hypoxylon > Hypoxylon sp. EC38. The sequence continues at coordinate 12,316 of KZ111274.1, forward strand.
CTTTTAATAAAGGTTTTTATTATTTAAGGGAGGATATAACTTAATTTAAGGATATTAATTTAATTTATAAAAGGATAAGGGGTATAATTAAAGTTATATACTAAAAAAACTTAAGTAATTATTATAGTGATAAATATATTAACAATATTAAATATAAAAACGCTAACTATTAAAATATTAAGATATAAATCTTTTTAAGATTTTAATAATTTATTTAAAAACTTCTATTAATTAAAATAAGGCATAATAAGATATAGTTTTTTTATTAATAAATATTAATAATTTGATAAAATGAATAAAATATTTGCTTTAATTTTTTTTATAATTAGGATAGTGAAAATAATAAATATTAATTAAAATTATATAATTTTTAGGTATATATTATATATCTTTAAAATTAAGCAATATAAATAAAAATAATCCTATATAATTTAAAATATTATAACCTTTATTATTTATTTATACATTACCAAAGATAATATAATATATAATATAAATTATATTATATAAGAATATATTATTATTAAAAGTTTAAAGAATGATTAATAAAGCTAGTAAGGTATAATTAAGATGGTAAATTTTAATTAATAATTAAAGCCTAATTTTTTAAAAATTATTAAAAAGTTAAATATAATAAGAAATATTTTTAAACTTTATTTTTATAATAAATTTAATAATAATATTATTTAAGAATAAGCTTTAATAATAATAATAATATTTAATCTATTTAAAAATAATAATATTATAAAATATAATAAAATATTTTAAATAGGAATTATATTTATAAGATTAAGCCTTAAATTAAATTATTAATATTTTTATTAATAAATTATAATTTTATTATTATATTAAATTTTAAAATAGATTATAAATATTCTTAATAATAAATTATTTATTATAAAATATTTAATTAATTATAATAAATATTATATAATTAAAATATATTATTAAATATATTAATTATTTTTAGTTTAACTTATTTTCTTTTAAAAATAAAAAAATTTAAAGATTTTATTTTTAAAAAGGGTTGTTTAAATAATAATATTTAAAAAAAAAATTTTATTATTTTAATAATATCTTATATTATTAAATTTGAAGAGTAATAGGTAATTATTATTAATTATATAATATTTTAAATCCTTTTTAAAAAGTTATATAAGATTATAAATAATTTAAATAATATAATATTTATTTAATTAAGATTTTTATTGTTTAAAAAAGTTAATTAAGGTAATTTTAATAATATAAATATTATTTTAATATACTTATTTTTGGTTATATAAATTAAATAAAAAGATAAATAATAATTAAAGCCTTATATTAGTTTAATTTAATTAATCTAATTTAATATATATTATACTAATTAAAGATATTATGTAATATAAGGTTTTTAGTTACTACCTATCTTTTTAACCAATTTTAATACTTAAAAAGAGGTGTATTAAAATAAAACTTATATTATTAAAATTATTTTAAATAGTTTTTTTAAAGGATATAAGCTTTAATTATATATATTTAATATTAGTAAAATTATTTAAATATTTTTATAAAGATTTTATATTTATATATAATTGGTAATAATAGCTTACCACTTTTTATATTTAATAATATAAGGTATTATTAAAATTTAATATTATAAAATTTAAAAAAAAAACTAATACTTTATTTATTAAATTTATTAAAACCTTTAAAAATATTATTACTTTTTTAACTTTTAAATCTTAATAATAAAAAATATATTTATATATTACCTTTAAACTTAAAAAATTAAAGGTATAAAATTACTTTTAGTTTATTATTATAAATATTTATTATTTCATCTTATATTAGTTATAATATTATAATTAAATATATACTTTTTTTTACCTTTATTAAAATTAACTTATAATAAAAGAATATTATATGAATATTTATAAATTAATCTTTTAATATAGATTTTTATTTATAAAAATTTAATTATTAGTAAATATTATATTTATAAGTTTTAATATTATTCTTATTAAATAAATTAATAGATTTAATTAATGTTTTATAAACCTTTTACTTTTTAGTAATTATGTTATAATATAGGATATAATTAATAATAAATAATAAAAGAAATAAGTTGTTTATTATTTTAAAATAATTATTATTAATAGGCTTAAAAGTAATATTAATAAATAAGAAAGCTTCTAATATTTTACCCTAATTAATTAAATTTATTTATATATTTAGCCTTATAGCATTTTTCATTAATATATTATGTTTTTTTTTAATGTAATAAACCTAATACTTGTTTTAATAAGGGTTTAATTTATAATTATAAATGATTTAATAAGGTTTAAACTATTATTAAAAGTATTAAATTCTTTTATTTGAAGAGTTAATAATTAGGTGTAATTAAGCTATAATATATTCCTTATATTAATATTAGTTTAATTTTTTTATAAAATAATTAATTTTTTTTATTTATAATTCTTCCCTTTTTATTTAAAAAGGTTCTTTTCTTATATAAAAAAATATTTTTTTAATAATATTAATAAGGATATAAAATTGGAAATATTATTCTTATTAAAATCTATAAAATTAAATATTTAAAAAAGTATAAAAAGATTAATAAATAAAGAATTTTTAAAAAATAATATTAATAATAATTTAAATATTAAATAGAATAAAAGAAAAATAAAGAAATAATATTATGCTTATTATTATACCTTACTTTTAAAATAAAATAAAATTCTAAGATATTCCTTAAACTTATAATAAAATAATAAGGTTATTATTTAATAAAGATTAATTATTATAGCTTAAGATTAGTAATAATAATATTAATAAGTTAAGAGTATAATATTTAAAGTATAATCATTATTTTAACTATTATCTTAATTATTTTTCTAATATTTATATTATTTTTAATTATAAAATATAATTATAAGACTTAAAAAAGGTTAATTTTTCTTAAAATAAATTATTATCTAAATTTTCACTTTATCTAATTATTCCAATAATTAATAAGAAGGATTTAAAAAATATATTATATATTTAAAATATTAATTAACTTTATAAAAGGGAAGGATTTTTTTAAAATAAATTATTATCTAAATCTTTACTTTATTTAATTATTTTAATAATTAATAAAGGAGGCTTAAGGGATATATTATATATTTAAAATATTAATTGGCTTTATAAAAAGGGAGGATTTTTTTAAAATGGATTATTATTTAAATTTTTATTTTATTTAATTATTTTAATAATTAAAAAAGGGTTTTTAAGGAATATATTATATATTTAAAATATTAATTAACTTTATAAAAAAGGGTAATTAATTTAGCTTTTATAATTTTTATAATTCTTTTTAATATTAGATTATTTATATTTTATTTAAATACTTATATAATACTTATTAATATTATTTATAATATTATTATATATTATATTTAATATATCTTTTATTATTAATATAAATTTATTAGGGTTAAAAAGATATAGTTTTAATTTATTATTAATATATCTTTCACTTATAAATAAAATAAAAGGTATAATAATAAATAAATTTAGGGATATAATTAGATTATAGTAAATAATGGATAAACTTATAAGTATTATAATTAATTAATTAGTGTGCCTTATGTGTTATTTTATATTAATAAAATTAGGAAAAAAAAGCATATAAGGAAATAAAGTTTAAGATATATTTTAATTATAATGATTAATAAGTTAGCTAATATGTTAATTAATAAGGTGGTTAATAAATATTATATTTAATTAATTTATATAATTAATTTATTATTTAATACATTTATATCTTTTTTTTCCTATTAATTTACAATATTAATAATTAAGGAATGATAAGGTAAGAAGTAAAAATTGTAATAATTATATTAATTTTTATTAAATATATAATAAAAATATTTATATATAATATTTATAAATTAAGGATATTTCTTAAGTAATGTTTAAATGAAATCATACTTTAAAAAAGCTATATAAAATTAAATAATTAATATTTAATAATATAATATTAAAACTAATTAAAATATAAGATATTTAAAGATAATTATAAATATAAATTTAATTATAATAAAAAAAGATTTAAGATATTTTTAACATAAATTAAAATAAATTAATATTTATATTATTACTTTTTTAATTTAATATTATCTTATATTTAATTATTTACTTACTTATATATTTTCCTTTAATTATATTATATAAGAGTTTTAATTATTATATATTAATTTTATAAGTTATAATATTTTTTAATATATTTATAATAAGGGTTTTAATAAGTTAATATAAATCATTACTATTAAATATTTTATATATAAGCTTAATTAATATAATTCCCTTAATTAAAATAAAAAGTTTAATAATTTAAATATTTTATTTCCTTATTATATAAAATAATATCACCTATATTTTCATTAGGCTTCCTTTTTAAAACATTCTTTTTAACACCTTTTTTAATACTTTATTTAAAATTGGTTTTAATATTTCCCTTTTAATGCCATTAATTATATCTATAAAAAAAGATTTATAAAAAAAGCCGAATTAAGGAAATTAAATGAAAGGATTTAATAAAATTAATTTTTATTAAAATTATTATTATTATTAAAGATAAAAACTTTAGCCTTATTTATTTAATTTAAAAACTAAGGTTAAACTTATAATATATTAAAGTTATATATATTAAGTTAACGATATAAAATATGAAAAATTTAATGATTAAAAAGGGAAATATATTTTTAAGGGTTTTTATAATAAGGAAAAGGGATGGTAATAAAAGTTAAATATTTTAATTAAAACTTTCTTAAATAATAGTTTTTAGGATAATATATTACTAATGTTAATTATTATAAGGAGAAATAAGCAATGGTATAATATTTAAAGGAATAAAGGATAAGGAATTTAATAGTTATTAAATTATATTAAAAGTTAATTAATATTAATTTATAAATTAAATTATGCTTTTATTAAATTATGGTTTATATGATTTATTATATATACAAATCTACCTAATATTATTTTTATTATAAGATCTTTTTACCTTTAAAATAGGAAATTTGAACTAATTTTTAATATAATAAATATTAATAATATAATCTTTAATTTTAAGGATTATGTATTTTAAAAGACCTTTTTTATATATATAATTAAAGTAATTTTTTTATATTATTTTAAGATTAATTAATTACACTATTTAAATTTATGATTAACCTTAAATCATTTATATTTACTTTTTATTAGAATTTTTATTAGGGAAATATTTTTAATCTTTTAATTTATTAATTTAATATTACTTAATAAAATAAGGGATGGCTTAACTTAACTTAGGTTAATTCTTATTAATAATAAAAAATCTGGTAATTTTATAATTAAAGTAAGATTAATTTAAGATTGATTTATAAGTTATAAAAATTGGTAAAAATCTTTAATAAAAGTTATATATTATATTATTTAAGTATTTAATTATTAAAAGATATTATAAAACTAATTTCTAACTTAATTATTAAGTTACCTAATTAGGGTAAATTTCTAATAGGTTAAGGTATTAAATAATAAGATATTTTTAATTTTTTTATATAAAAGAATAAATATTTGTTTTATAAAAGGGAGTAAGTTTTAATAAAAGAAAAGGAAATTTTTATTAAATTTATATATATTTATATATAGATTTAATTATAATTAAGATAATAAAAAAATTGGATTAAATTTAAACTTATATTAATTAAATTATTTATTTATTAAATTTTAATTATATTTAAAAAAAATATTCTTTTATTTTTAGGAAATAATAACAAAAATTTATTAAAAAAGAGAAAAAGTTAAAAAATTATTAATAAATTATTATAATATAATAAAATAATATTAAGAATAAATAAGTTAAAAAAGCTTATTTAAACTTTATTTAAAATAATATAAAGATATTTAATAAAAAGGAAAAGGAAAATTTAAATCTTTTCTTTAAAGATTTTAATTAAAAATGGATTTAAAATATATATAATTAACTTTTAATAGATTTGATATGTTAAGAAATTAATCTTAATATGATTTTAAATTATATAATTATTAAGCTTATATTTAATTTATATTAATGGTTAATTTAAGTAATTGCTTATTTATTTAAGGTTATTATTTCTTTATTTAAAAAATATAATATTAATATATTAAAAATATAAGATTATTTAAATATACCAACTTATTTTAATATCTAATTTAATAAGATTATATATTTTATTAAGGTTAATTTAAAATTTTATTTATAGGAAATAAAAAGTATAAATGATAAGGTTAAAGAAAAGGGATTTTAAAAACTTATTATAAATATAATATTTAAAATAAGTATTTAAATTATTTATAAATTATTATCCTATTAATTAATTATTATTATATAATTAATTTTATTTTAAGTAGTAAGGAAACTTTAAAATAAATATTTTTTAATTATTATTATAAATATAAATTTTAAAATATTATTTTTAAATTAATCTTAGATTAGTTTAGGGAAAATAGTAAATGAAATTTATATTAATATTAATAAAAGATTTAAAAACTAATATTAAATATATTATTAATAATATATTTATATTAAGATTTACTATTATAAATATATAAATTTAAAAATATTTATAAGTTATAATGAAATCTTATTTAAATATAATCTTAAATTTAATTAAATAAATATTACTAAGCTTAATTTATTATATTAAAAGTATTTTTAAAATGAAAAGAAAAAATTATTAATAAATAAATTATAAGATAAAATATTTATATAAATAAAATCTTTAAATTTAATTTTATTTAGGATAAGATTTTATTTAATTATAAGCTATTTTATGTAATTTCCTATCTTTATTAAAAATCTCCTTAGTTTTTTTATATCTTAAATCATTATAAAAATATTTATAAATAAGGAATATTATATATTTTTAAGTATAATAGGATAAGTTAAGATTAAATTAAATATATTTAATTATTTAAATATCTTTAATAATTTTAATATATTTATATAAATACTTTTTATTAAATATTTATTAAGTTATAATATAAAGTTTTATTATTTTACCATACCTATTAAAAATAATATTAGTTATATTAATTTTATTTTTCTTTAATTATTATATATTAATAAACTATTAAACCTATTTTAATTAAATCTTTATTTATTTATAAGATATATTATAATTAAGCTTTTAAATTATAGCTATAATTATATATAAGGAGTTAGGAAGGTATTTTATAAACCTTATAATATTTATTATAATATATATATTCTATATAATTTTAAAATGTTCTTATTTATAATTTTTATTATTTATAAATTATATATATATCATTTATTATTACTAATAAAACTATTTATTAATATTAAATAAAAGTTTATAAAAATATTTAAAAACCATAAGCTATTAAAATTTATAATAAATAGGAATTTTATATTAGTTAAATAAAGATAATATTAAACCTAATTTTAACCTATTTTTAAATAAAATTAGATTATTACTAATTATATTAAAAATTTAATATAAATAAGCTTTAAAGGATTTATTAAATATTTAATATAAAGTATATTATAAATATTATTATTTGAAAAGAAAGACTTTTATAATATTTTTTAAGAACTACTTTTATTAAAATTTAATAAGAATTTAAACTAGATTTAAAATAGCTTAAGGATAAGTATTGGATTTAAAAGATATTTTATTTAAGAGTAAAGAAAAATATTAATAAATATTTTATTATTTATATAATAAAAAAATAAGTAGAAATATTTTAGGATTATACTTATATTTAAATAAATTTATCTTTTAAAATAATTTATAGGAAGATTAATTTATATTTAATTATTAATTAAAATAAAAGAATATATAATATAATCCTAAATTAATTATCTTTTATTTATAAATATTAATATTAATTATTTATAAAAATTAAAATTTTTATATATATATTTTTTAATTAGGAAATAATAAACTTATATTATTAGCTATTTAGCCATATGTTTTATTAACTTAAAATTATATTTAAAACTTTAATATATTTTAAATATATATATAAAATATATTAAAAATAGGTTAATATTTTTATTTATATTATTATTTTAAATATATATAAAAAATAAGTATATAAGTTAAGGTATTATTTAATAAGTAGATATATAATAATAGTTTTAAATTATTTTAAAATTAAATTACTAATTAATCTTAAACTTAAATAGTTTTAAATTATAAAAGGATTATTTATAATATATTATAATATTTTATAAGATTTACTTATAATATGGATTTTAAAGTAAATTTTCTAGTTATAACTTAAATAAATTCTTGGATTAAATTTTTAGTTTATTATTATAAGCTTATTTAGTTGAAATAATTAATGTAACGGTTAAACTTTACTTAAATAAGTAAATTATTCTTATATTAATTTTAATTTAACTATTAAATAAATAAAGTTAATATTTTATAAACATTATTAATTGGTAAATAAATAAATTACTAGATTAATTTTAAAAGGGCTTATATTAAACTTATTTTAAGATTAATCCTATGGATTAATTAAATATTTTAAAGTATATTAATATTAATAAAAGTAAATATTTTATAATTAATAATTTTATTAGATAATTTATTTTATTATTAATGGTTATAAAATTATAAATTTTATATTAAGCTAACCATGGGATAATCTTTAATTAATTATTATTTAATCTTTATAAGTTTATTAATAATTATAAAAAATAGTTAATATTATTTAAGGAGTTTAAAATTTATTATAAATAAAAAAATATATTTATAAAGGTATATTTTATATATAAAATAAAAGAATGGAGTAAATTAGAATTACCTTATATTTATATTATAGTTAAGATAATATTATACTTAAATAAATATTAATTTAATATTTTATTAGTTAAAAATTATTATAAGTAAATAAATAGGAAAGAGTAAAATCTATTATTTTTTTTTAATCCTTTAAATCCTTTTAATAATATTAATATTATTTTAAAATTAATTAAATTAGATTTAAAATTATTATTAAAAGTTAATAATTTATTATAATAAATTAATAATAGGAATTTATTTTATAGGAGTAAATATATTATATTAATTAAAAATAAATTTAATATATTTTTAAATTAATGGATAAGTATTTATTAATGGTTTAATTTTAATAAATTATAAGGGAATAATAATTTAAATTTAATTTAAGATTAGCTTATAAGGATAAGCTTATTTAAGCCTTAACTTTTATAATTTTTATATTTTATAATTTAAGATATTTAAAAGGAATATTTTAAATATGATTTATAATTATTTATATAAAATATAAAAGTTAGGATATCCTTATTAAATAAATTTTTATAAATATTATAAAATAACTTTAAGGAAGGAATGATTTTAATATAATTTAAGATTATATTATATTTAAATTAATATAAGTAAGGTTATTTAAATAAAGGGATTTTTAAAGTTTAATTTATAAAAAAGGAGAAAAGAATAATAGAATTATATAAGAAAATAGTTGAAAAATAAATCTAAATTTATTAAAAGAAAAAAGCTTATATATTAGATAAAAAGAAAATAATGTTATTTAAAAAATTAGGTATAGGTAATTATATATTAGATTTAAGGTAATTTTAAATTGTTTAAATAGTTTTTATATAATTTTTATATAGTTTTTATATAATATTTATATATTTTTAATATATTAGGATATTTATAATATTTATAGTATAATTTATTACTTATATTTAATATTAAATATATAATTATTTTTAAAGAAGTAAATACTTTTTTAATTTTTTTACTTTTATATATATATTTAATTAAATTAACTTTAATTTAAATATAATCTTAAAATAATCTTAAATCTTATTTAATTTCATTTATATTAGGATATATAAATAATTACCATTACTTTTAATATTATAGCTTTTTATAATTAATTAAATATTAATAAATTAATAGCTTAGGTATAATTAAATTAATATTATATTAAATTTATTTTTAAAAAATGTTTTATATATTATCTTATCTTTTATTATAAATAAAATTAAGCTTTATATAATAAAGATATTTTTAACTTATTTTATTATTAATTATTACTAATATTATATAAGGCTTATTTTAAATATTAATTTAAGGTTTTATCTTTTAAGTATATTTCTTTTATTAAATATAATTTAAAACTAATTTTTAATTAAATTTAAATAATATTAACCTAAACTATTAATTTATTATGTATATATTTAATTATTTATATTTCCCTTCCTTAAATAATTAATTAAAATTAATTTAATAATTATATTAAAATTCTTTTAACTAATAATTTAAGTTATATTATATATATAAATATATTTTTAAATTAATTTAAAATTATATTTACTAATCTATTTAATTACTTTATTACCATTAATATTAACCTAATATATAACTAAGTATTTTAAAATATTAATATAATTTATCTTAATAAAACTTTTTTAAAAACTTATACTAACCATTTTTAACTTTAATAACACTTATATTATATTTATAATAATTAAAGTAAGTATAATTTAAAACTATTTTAAAATTAAATTAAAAATAATCTCCCTTTTTTTTTTTAACTTTTCCTTATTAAAATTATAAGCTAATTAATTATATAAAAATAACTATAACTAATATATAAATATACTTACTTAAATAATAACCCTTTTATTATAAACATATATTAACTTTTCTTTCTTAATATTATATATTAGTTTATTATATTTAACAAATAGTATTAATTTTATTTTAACTATAAGCTTAAATTTAATCCTTTTAAACTTATCTTTAATTATATTAATTATAAATTAAAAATCTAACTTTCTTACCCTTTACTTATTTTATTTAAAAATATAAGATTATAATATATATCCTTTTATAAAGCTTATATTAAAAGTGTATTTATATTAATTTTCATAGCTAATATAATAATAATTTTTATAACCATTTTAGCCAATATTTTTTTTAATTTATTAAATATATTTTATTTTATTATATTATTAATTTTATATTTAAATAATTATATTTTATAAAGCTATTTTATACTTTTATTTTAATTATTATTATTAAATTTTAAATATTTTTAATCCTAATATATTAACCCTTTAATAATAATAAAAAATTATTAATAAATTAAATAAGGTTAATTATAAAATTAAATTAAAATAAAGCTCCTTTTAAACTTTAACCCCTTAATTAAGCTATAAATTTAATAATAAAGGAAGTTATAAAAATTCTATAAAAGATTAGTTTTAAATTATTTTTTATTTAAATTTAAATATAAAATAATAAATTATACTAAGCTTTATTTAATTAAATAATAATATTAATAATTTATAAATAAGTTATATATATTTTTAATTTAAAATAACTTTCCTTATAAAAAACTTATAGATTTTATATTTTTATATAAAAGCTTTTATAATATTTTATAAAGTTAATAAGAAATTATTTTTATTAAATCTTTATATAATATTAATTAATATTATAATTAAAAAATTTAAATTAAAAATAAAAATAAGGAAAATTATAAAGGTATAAATAATAAATTATTATTAAAAGTATTTTAAAATTATATTAAAATTAAACTTTAATAAGTTTATAATTTTATTTCTTTTATTAGTTATAATTTCTTTAAAAAGTTAAGATATAAATATTTTAATTTAATTTTAAATATAATTTAATTTTAATATAGTTATAAGTAATAAATAATTTTAAAAATTAAAATTTTAAAAAAAAAATATTAAAAGTTATAAAATAAAATTTAATATAGTTTTAATATGGTTTATTAATATTTTTTATGGGGATTATTATTAATAAAAGTAATATAATTTAATTAAAAAGTTAAAAGATTTTAAGGTGTTATTATGTAATAAAGTGTAGGTGTATGGATTTAGGCGTTAAGGTAATCCGACCTAATAGCCCTAGGAGTTAAAGTTATTAAAAGTAATAAAAGAGTATATTGGTATTATTGAGTATAGTAAGATCTTATATCGTGCCTTCGTTATAGTTTGCCTGCTTTCTTATAAACCTCCTCCTCAAAAGCCTTGATCAACCCCTTAATCCGGTCGTCAGCTGGTGGTAGGACTTGAGTCCCGAAGACTCCGCATACGCCGGCCTCACGGTCAAGGAACTACTACTATGTCAGTACTCATGCTGAAATCTAGATAGTCAAAAGGAAACATGGAATGTTAGCTTCACGCACCCAAAAGAGATTTGCAGCACCACCCCAAATCAGGGTACCCCTTCTGCGATAGTTGTGCTTATCGCCATCGATCAGGATACCGCCCAGACCCCAGTCGTACTCGTTAGTTTGGGGGAAGTCGCCTATCAGAAACGCCGGGTTCCTCGTCATCTCAAGCAAAGCCTCCTTACTCTTAGGTGATAGCTGCGGTTTAAACATCAAAGACGTCGTTTCCTTCTTCAGGACTCTCTCGTCATCTACAAGAAGCGAGTGCAGCAGCTTAACGTAATCCGGCATGGTGGAGAAGAGACCTTGCCCTCCAAAGGCCTCTTTCTTCCCTTCGGTAAGCCACGTATCCCCAGGCTTCTCGACTACGGGGCCTACGGGGTCCTCGCGATATGCCGTAGGAACCCGGCGGGCTTCGATATCGGGATGCTTCGAAGGGAAGAATGACGTGCTGTTCATTCCCAGTGGTTCGAAGATGTTCTGTCTCATGAAGTCTTCAAGACTCTTGCCGGTAAGGTTCTCGACGAGTTTGCCGGCCAAATCGATACTGGCACTGTATTGGTAGCTCTCTCCCGGTTCATATAGCAGTGGCAGATCGAACGCTTCATCGATCGTCGCGGCGGGCTTAGGCAGTTTCTTCCAGGCCCCGACTTTCGCTAAGTCCTCGTGTACAAAATCATATCCCAAGCCTGCGCTGTGCGTGAGTAATTGGCGCAGCGTGACGGGGTTTCGACGCTCCCGTATTATAGGCTCCCCATTATCAGCGAATCCCATCAAAACCCCCTGTTTAGCGAGCAAGGGAAGGAAGGGTGACACATCCTCGTCCAAGGTGATGAGCCCTCTTTCAACGACTTGCAAAGCAGCGACCGTAGTTACAAGCTTCGACATCGATGCAAGTGACATCACAGTGTCCTCGTTGTACGGTGTGCCATCTTTGCGCGAGAATGTCTTGGAGTAGTCGACATTTCCTTCATCTGAGTTAGCTTTGAAGGTGTACGGTATGATGCGGTCGAGATCACACACCTTGTTTATCCTTAGCGACCACCACAACGCCTGGCGCAAACCCGCGCTCGACAGCACTCGTCACTTGCTCTTCAAAGGTAGCCATTCTTATGTATTTTGCGTATTTTAAAGCTTCTTGTAGAATATATTACTCTTGCTATTTGGATGGCTTTCTATTCCACTCGAACAAGCCATGGCCCTTTTGTAAATGTGTAACCATTGCCAAGACATAACTCCCTGGAACGATGCCCCTCATCGCGGACTTCGCTGTCGGCCAAACATCACTATCTTATTAAGCCCGATTATAAATCCATAATCCCGAGCCTATCTCCATCTTCCATTTTGACAGGGACTTGAGGCCTCAACTACACGCGTGAAGGAGCGGCCGCGAAGGAATCTTGGTGGGTCACTTTATGCTTGGATTACTGATCCATCATTCCATACAAGGGCACAAATGGAAGAAATTATTCATCCGAACGGCCGATTAAACTCATAGATGTGTATAATCATTCCCCAAAAAAGAAAAAAAATCATTCGTATTAACAATAGGGGTATCTCAAACCATTCATGTCGTATAAGCATCAAATCATCTAGCGGCCGAATTCCGCTCTCGTATCCACCTCCTCACTTCCTGAACAAATTCGTCTGTGACCCCCAAAAAGGATTCGGCTGGAAATCCGTCTTTCGCTGAAACCCAGGATTCGATCGCAGCTCCTGTTCCTCGCCTAGGAGCTGCCCCTTATCATCATCAGCGTAGTCGGGCGCGACAGGCGG
>KZ111274.1:26392-65476 GCA_002120335.1 Hypoxylon sp. EC38
ACCCTGCGCCGCTGCGGCCTGCCCGGGCGCGGCGCGCTAGCCCCGGAGAGCATGCACCCGTGCTAGGACCACTAGCACCCCTTGCACCAATAAAAGGACGAGCGGTGGACCATGGACGTGTCGGCTCGCGGTCGCCAAGATGCGGCAGAAGGTCCAGCACCCCGACCACGAGTACTGCCGCAAACGCCAGCCGCGATGCCACGCGCACCGCATAGAGCGGCTACGCAAACGCTCGCCCTGCGGGTAGCACGCGCACGCGATCGGGAACGTGCGGTCGCTTAGGTTGTCCTGGACCGACCGGAAGATGTAGATGCCGTAGACGGAGGATAGGACTAGGTTAACGAGCATGAGGAGCTGCCGCATCCAGCGCAGCACCCAGTCGCGGCGGAAGTCGCGCGCCAGTGCTAGTAAGGTCGCGTTGTGCACCGCCATGGAGAGGAGCGAGAGCATCCAGATCAGGAAGAAGTGGTACGGCACCATGGTCGTCGTCTTCGCGAGCCCGACGCTCTGGATCCCGATGCCCGTGAGGATCTGCTGGTCCGAGTACGAGTTGAGGAGCTTGCGGCGCAGGACGGAGGGTTTTTGAGAGGAGGAGGTGGAGGAGGAGGTGGTCTTGCGTCGGGTTTCTTGGAAGATGAGGGACGCGCTGATTACGAGCGATATGGCGGCTGTGACGATGAAGGAGAGGAGGACCTGTTAGATGGGAAAGATCGTGGGTTAGTTATCTGTTCATATGCTTGCCGTCTCTGTTGAATATTGAATAGAGGTAGATGAAAACCTGGCTTACACCAATGCCAGCAACGCCGGCGTCGCTGGGAACGGCATCGGGCGCGTTTGTACAGTTCGCCGACATTACGAATGATCCGTTCTGGTAAGCCTCAAATGAAAGTTGCAAAATTCAGATTATTCTCAAAGTCGCACACTCGTGGGGGTAAAATAAAAAGTCGAAGCATTTGACAAACAGGAAACAAAGAACACAAGGCTCCCTCCAATTCACAAGAATTCCAAAACCTGCCATTTTACGTGTATGTGTCGTGCGTATTGCTGGTTGATTCCGCCCCTCCCCTCCTGGTCAGAAATTACCTTGTCTCACACAATGACGTCGCCCCAGATCCAATAAGCGCCACGGATGAAACGTAGCGCAGATCATCAGGACCCCTGCCGTCGATTAATCGACTGGACGGGAATTGCCCCCCTCGGGACCTCTAAGTGCGGCTGTGCTCTTCAGGCTTCACTGTTCATGCCATGCGATTCGATGGCGCTGCGCCCAGCTTCGTATGGGGGTAAAGAGACATTTTACGCTTATTTGGTGTAGGATCTTTTGGTTTGTCCTTATTTCTTTTTATAGATGTCTGTCTAGGCACTAACAGATAAATCTAAGAGGTAGATATTGTATTTATACCTGGAGAATAGTCTCCTTATGTTCAATGAAGATGGCAAGGGTTTAAATTAGGTAGGTGTTTAATATTGTAGTGTCTAGAATTCCGATTATTAACAAGTTCCAAGTTGGTTATAGTTAATGGTGAGAGCTCCAGGGTTCTTTAGTTCACCTAGGTAGGTATCAAATCTGATGACTTTCGACTCAGACACCTGTCTTGACGTGCCTGTATGTTTATAATTTTAATAGCATAATCGAGCAATGAAGCTATACAAGTCTCTTTTCAATATGACGATGTCGAACCGCCTAAATTAGCAAGTAATCCCATCCCTTCCTCCACATGACATGTCTCCAGCTCGGATGTAGTGATCTCTCACTAAAGTCTGGGACATCTAGAGTCGGGTGCCAGATTTCCTGTAGTACTGAGACGAGACCGCCGAAGCTACCGAACTTCGCCGCGTCGCCAAGTTGTGCGACACGATCATTGAAGAAGGGACGAAAACTTGAATTTGGCATGCTTACTGAACCACAAACCAAATAAACCCAGACGATACTCCGATCATATCCTTGAGGACCGGGCGGTATGTTGTGAAGGAGTTCAGTGATCCTCTCAACCTTCCCCATGCAATCGAGCCGGTGTGGGTAAAAATCAGGATCCAGGGTTTGAAGATAAAGTTTGGCTGCCGCGAGGAATGCATCTGTGATATAGCAGGTCAGTTGTCTTAGATTAAGGGACCCGTTGATGAATATTTCCGGTGCTGATAATCGTGCTGTTGTTTTGTCAAGTTGCTCTTCCAAAACAGTTATGTGCCGGCGAAGAATAATGTCATCTATACGCTCCCGTTTCAGTACGTCGAGGCAGGCAATTTCCGAAATGAGGTACATGACTTGATCGTCGCAACCCATTAAGCTATCTAGTCCAAGATCTGTGTTGTTCGTGGAAAGATAGCGTTCACGATATATACGAGCAAAATACGGCGCAGAACCCTTCATGGTAGAACCTAATATATCGACCCATGCTATCATGCTGATATAGAGGTGGTCGAATCCTTCAGGCTGTTTCTCATTGGAAACTAAACCGGGCAATTCCATCGCATGGGCTACTGATGTAGTACTCCGAATATGTTCGTGGAAGGCAATATGGAGGATCGAACTGTCATATATACCAACGTGACACTGAAGCGTAATGAGGCCAAGAGTGGTTTGAAGGACCTTTTCATAATCTTCTTGACGATTTAATAGATCGTTTATGCCCCGAATTAACGCGGAGTGATGCTGCAAGATATTCGCATCGATACTTTCAGATTCGATTTTCATAGTAGTTTTGTAATGATAAGAAGCCACCATCAAACAACAGTGAAGGTAGTTTTCGTTTGTTTGTAGTCCAGTCATGACTAAATTTGACATGGATCCTTGCCGACTCAGTTGTTGAATCGGGAAGATATTTGGCAGGATAAATTGGACGAAGTGATCTACCATTGGCTGCTCACGCTGCGTGAGTTGAATGACAGGTTGAGCACCAACGTTTGCCGAGTTTAGACTTAGATGATCACGTAATCCTATATGCTCAAGACTCGGTAGGGCTCCAGCAACGTCCGGTATTCCCATATCATCAAGACTCGGTAAAGGTACCTCGGACGGCTCGAGTCCAAGCTCGGCTCTCAATGTATTGGAATACGTCCGGCGCCCCTGCTCTGCCGAAATTCGAAGAGAATTAAAATTCTGTGGCGTAGGATCCGCTTCGAGTTCGGCAGCGTCATTTTCACTTTCTTCCACAAGTCTTAGAATTGGTAGGCTAATTTGCTCCATGTGTTTTGCCAGGTGAAAAGTTAGTCTCCTCCATGTAGGGAACGTCTTGCTACAAAACCGGCATGGTTCATCGGAAGGATTAGATTGCGTCTCATAATGACAACTTTTCGCTTTCCCCCACGTAGGATGGTTGCGATGAGTTCCTGTCGGCTCTGGAAACTTATGTTCGCGAACGAGATGTTGAAAGAAGTTATCGCGGCGATAGCAGGTATGTGCGCAGTCGTCGACGTCGCATGTCCACCACTCAAGACGACGGTGAGCCTCGTTTTCGTGGCGAACCCAATCGGCTTTTCTTTTAAACATTTTAGGCTCACGGCAGTTTTCCCAGGTACAGGTGAACGGCATAAGGTCTTCATGGACGTGTTTGGTCCAGTCAGAAGGTTTTTGCAACTTCTTGGGTCTGAAGCACAATTGACACTCGATTTCTGCTGGGAGAGACATGGTCGGAGGCATAGGAATGCCTCTAGGAAGATCCTGGGGGTTAATCCAACCATCAAAGCCTGTGTCGTCACCAGGCAGTGGGATAGCACTTCCTCCCAGGGCAATACATAGAGTCCTTGAGGGACAATCGCGTTTAATGACTGACTCAAGATGGGTTTTCTTCGCATCTTTCAGCTTCTTCAGGCGAACTGCGCAATGTGTTCCAATTCGATCTATTAGATATCTACTTTTCTCCGGAAGATGTGGATTTAATCTCAAGATATGTTGCCAAAAGCCTTCATATGTTGGACTAATGGTCTGTATTCTGCCATCTTCGGAATTGATCTCAATTTCGTTGTAGTCGCCATAGTCGTCGTAGTCATCGCGGTCATCGTCATCGTCATCGTTTTCATCATTATCTTGAGTGCCGGCTGATCGAAGATGAGAGAGTGTAACTCGGCCCCTAGATGCTTTGATAGGTTCATCATCGTCTTCTTCCTCTTGTGGCTCTGGTATCTCTTCATGAATGGTCACTTTGTGAATGAAATTCCAATCACCCGCGTCCCTTCCCGGACTATCATATCGCTGTACTTCAGGAAAATGAAGTGGAGTGTTGTCGTCATCCAGAACATTTCTTATAGTACTACGAGATTTCACAGACTCGTCGTTGTGGTTACCAGATGAATCGTTGTCATCATCTACGTAATGCGGTGGGAGAGATTTAAGAGCGAGAGACCTCAGGTGACCGACAATATGGTCAATCAAACTCCCCGAAACAGTGTCATCCTCAGCGCTATCTTTTCCGCCGCAGAGAGGGCAAATTTCGAACAACTGTCCTGATGAGCGCGTGCCCCTCTCCGCAAGGAGGTCAAGCTGAGCACTGGTGTAGTGTTTTCTATGACTTTCTTTCATATGATTCTCGAAGTCCTCGCGACTACCGAATTGCTGAATGCCGTGGGACTTTGCTGAGCATCGCCAGCGTTGTGCGTGTTTGCGCATATGTTGTAGCCAATCTCTGCTATGTTTATATAACACTTCTGGTTCGTCACAAGGATCGAAGAGACAAACTAGAGCATCCAAGTCGCCCAGGATGTGCTTTCTTTCATGTAGCTGTTAGTTTTTATGTATCCTAAAATTAAATTTTCGGCATTACGAACCTCCATCTAGCTTCGCTGCTAACCTCGAGACCAGAGAGAACGTAAAGGCAATATGGACATGTTACTTCGATTACGCCACGACCTGAGTTCTCCGGGCGTGGGGGAAAGACCAAGTCTTCATGTGACCCCAAGTCCACAGATTTGACTTGGGAGACAACTGACGGTGCCGAAGCACGTTGAAAATTCCGTGGGGTTAAAGTAGTAGCGCTTTGCACAGCCGAATATATTCGACTTGGTGCGGCTGCTGGCTTTATGGCCTGGCTAGGTAGTCGTGGCTCCTCAGTCTCTGGCTGCCGAGGAACGATCTGAGTTTGAACTGTCGGTTTCAGGGCAGGTTGGGTTGGTTTGATAGGATTCACGGCATAACGAGATCGCCTATACAATATCCTCTTCCGCCTCAGAATCATAGTAGCGGCAAGTCTGTTGCAAATGGCATCGCTGCTTTCCGGGAAGCGGTCTCGAAGATTTTTTACGAAATACTCCTTCAGAACACCCTCTATGCTGTTCCCCTCGTCATCCGTCAATCGAAAAGAGGTGGCTACTTTGACGTCTTGTGACTCCCTGCTTGCTTTACGAATTGTGTTCGACAGCTCGTGAAGTAGGCCAACCTCAGAAGAAATACCATCGGCAGTTTTCTCAAAGTCACCCTGAGCCAAAACTGAATACCGCGTTTCAACGGAGCAATGCGGATCAACTAGACGTTCGACTAGGCGAATACCTGAAGATAGGGATAAGGGATCATGATAAATGAACGTTGCGAACAACGAAAACTGACGTATGTATTAGGACTTACATTCATCAATGCGCCCCTGAAGTATCTCTAGTATACCTAGGATCAACCGTAATATCTCGGGCGCTTCTCGAACACGGTGGTCCATACAGGCCTTTCCACCAGCAAAAACTGCCATATTAGAAGTCCAAATAGAGAAGCGTGCCATCTGATCTTCGATGGTCGAGTATCGCTGAGAGTCGAGAGTCGAGGTGCCTCGAAGGCACCGTTCGAATGAGATGAGGCATTGCCTCGCAAGTGTTGAAATAGGAGCAAGGCGTTCGGTGAGAGACATTATGGACGACTTCTACCATTGAAAACTGCTACATATTGAAAGATGGGAGAGACGTCTTAGCGTCGAAAAAGCATCCCATCATTGCCGCACTATAGTCAACGAAACCATGAAGACAAAACCAGTGAGAAGCTCAATAAGGCTCCGGCATAGATGCGGTGCTAATGATGATGTCCTATGACCCCGCTTACAGGCATCGTCTGCCAATAGCAGAGGAGTTGGCGCGTTTTCTCTCAGCACAGCCCTGTAAGCTCCTTCAGCTGAGACATGGTGTAAGATGGCCGAACGGTAGCCTATAGCTAAATGGCATCCTCAACTTCGGAATCTTGTTCATGGACAAAGTGGTATTGACTCGATCTTCGTCTGTGGAACTAGACACTTTTGACTTTAACGATACTTACGAATTAAAGCCCAACGTGGCACCGACATCGGGCTATTAGGTCGGATTACCTTAACGCTTAAATTTGTATATCTATACTTTATTACGTAATAACACCTTAAAATCTTTCAACTTTTTAATTAAATCATATTACTTTTATTAGTAATAATCCTTATAAAAAATGTTAATAAATTATATTAAAATTATATTAAGTTTTATTTTATAATTTTTAATATTTTTTTTTTAAAATTTTAATCTTTAAAACTATTTATTATTTATAATTATATTAAAACTAAATTATATTTAAAATTAAATTAAAATACTTACGTTTTAATTTTTTAAAAAGATTATAATTAATAAAAAGGATAAAATTATAAATTTATTAAAGTTTAATTTTAATATAATTTTAAAGTATTTTTAATAATAATTTATTATTTATACCTTTGTAATTTTCCTTATTTTTATTTTTAATTTAAACTTTTTAATTATAATATTAATTAATATTATATAAGGATTTAATAAAAATAATTTTTTATTAACTTTATAAAATATTATAAAAGTTTTTATATAAGAATATAAAACTTATAAGTTTTTTATAAGAAAGATTATTTTAAATTAAAAATATATATAATTTATTTATAAATTATTAATATTATTATTTAATTGGATAAAGTTTAATATAATTTATTATTTTATATTTAAATTTAAATAAAAAGTAATTTAAAATTGATTTTTTATAAAATTATTATAGCTTTTTTTATTATTAAACTTATAACTTAATTAAGGGGTTAAAGTTTAAAAAAAACCTTATCTTAGCTTAATTTTATAATTAATCTTATCTAATTTATTAACAATTTTTTATTATTATTAAAAGGTTAATATATTAAAATTAAAAGTATTTAAAATTTAATAATAATAATTAAAATAAAAATATAAAATAGCTTTATAAAATATAATTGCTTAAATATAAAACTAATAATATAATAAAATAAGATATATTTAATAAATTAAAAAAAATATTAACTAAAATAATTATAAAACTTATTATTATATTAATTATAAAAATTAATACATATATACTTTTAATATAAGCTTTATAAAAAAATATATATTATAACTTTATATTTTTAAGCGAAATAAGTAAGGGGTAAAAAAGTTAAATTTTTAATTTATAATTAATATAATTAAAAATAAATTTAAAAGGATTAAATTTAAACTTATAATTAAAGTAAAATTAGCATTATTTATTAAATATAATAAACTAATGTATAATATTAGAAAAGAAAAGTTAATATATATTTATAATAAAAAAATTATTACTTAAGTAAGTATACTTATATATTAGCTATAATTATTTTTATATGGTTAATTAGCCCGTAATTTTAATAAAAAAAAGCTAAAAAAAAAACCATTTTTAATCTAATTTTAAAATAGTTTTAAATTATATTTACCTTAACTATTATAAACATAATATAAGTATTACTAAAGTTAAAAATAGTTAATATAAGTTTTTAAAAAAGTTTTATTAAAATAAACTATATTAATATTTTAAAATATTTAGTTATATATTAGGTTAATATTAATAGTAATAAAATAATTAAACAAATTAATAAGTATAGTTTTAAATTAATTTAAAAATATACTTATATATATAATATAATTTAAATTATTAGCTAAGAAGGTTTTAATATAATTATTAAATTAACTTTAATTAATTATTTAAGGAAAGGAAATATAAGTAATTAAATATATATATAATAAATTAATAACTTAAATTAATATTACTTAAGTTTAGTTAAAAATTAGTTTTAAATTATACTTAATAAAAGAAATATATTTAAAAGGTAAAACCTTAAATTAACATTTAAAATAAATCTTATGCAATATTAATAATAATTAATAATAAAATAAGTTAAAAATATTTTTATTATATAAAGCTTAATTTTATTTATAATAAGGGATAAAATAATATATAAAGTATTTTTTAAAAATAAATTTAATATAATATTAATTTAATTATATTTAAAATATTAATTTACTAACATTTAATTAGTTATAAAGAGTTATAATATTAAAAATAATGGTAGCTATTTATATATTTTAATATAAATAAAACTAAGTAAGGCTTAAAATTATTTTAAAATTATACTTAAATTAAAGCTAATTTAATCAAATGTATATATAAAAATAAAAAAGTTAAAAAAGTATTTACTTTTTTAAAAATGATTATATACTTAATATTAAACATAAGTGGTAAATTATATTATAAATATTATAAATATTTTAACGCGTTAAAAATACATAAATATTATATAAAAATTATATAAAAATTATATAAAGGTTATTTAAGTAAATTAGGATTATTTTAAATTTAATATATAATTAACCATTTATACTTAACTTTTTAAATAATATTGCTTCCTTTTTATTTAATATATAAGCTTTTTTTTAATAAATTTAAACTTATTTTTTAATTATTTTTTTATATAATTCTATTACTTTTTTTTCCTTTTTTATAAATTAAACTTTAAAAATTTTTTTATTTAAATAGCCTTACTTATGTTAATTTAAATATAATATAATTTTAAAATATATTAAAATTATTTTTTTTTTAAAGTTACTTTATAATATTTATAAAAACTTACTTAATAAAGATATTTTAGTCTTTATATTTTATATAAATAATTACAAATTATATTTAAAATATTTTTTTTAAGTATTTTAAGTTATAAAATATAAGGATTATAGGAGTTAAGGCTTAAGTAAGCTTATCCTTATAAGCTAATTTTAAATTAAATTTAAATTATTATTCCTTTATAATTTATTAAAGCTAAGTTATTAATAAACACCTATTTATTAATTTAAAAGTATATTAAACTTATTTTTAATTAATATAATATATTTACTTTTATAAAATAAGTTTTTACTATTAACTTATTATAATAAATCGTTAATTTTTAATAATAATTTTAAATTTAATTTAATTAATTTTAAGATAATATTAATATTATTAAAAGGATTTAAAGGATTAAAAAAGAGTAATAAATTTTGTTTTTTCTTATTTACTTATTTATAATAATTTTTAACTAATAGAATATTAAATTAACATTTATTTAAATATAATATTATTTTAACTATAATATAAATATAAGATAATTTTAATTTATTTTATTCTTTTATTTTATATATAAAATATACTTTTATAAATATATTTTTCTACTTATAATAAATTTTAAGTTTTTTAAATAGTATTAACCATTTTTTATAATTATTAATAAACTTATAAAAACTAAATAACAATTAATTAAAGATTATCCTATAGTTAGTTTAATATAAAACTTATAACTTTATAGCTATTAATAATAAAATAAATTATCCAGTAAAATTATTAATTATAAAATGCTTATTTTTATTAATGTTAATATATTTTAAAACATTTAACTAATTTATAAGATTAATTTTAAAGTAAGTTTAATATAAGCCTTTTTAAAGTTAATTTAATAATTTATTTACCCATTAATTAATAGTGTTTATAAGATATTAACTTTATTTATTTAATAGTTAAATTAAAATTAATATAAGAATAATTTACTTATTTAAATAAAGCTTAATTGTTGTATTAATTATTTTAACTAAATGAGCTTATAATAATAAGTTAAAAATTTAATTTAAAAATTTACTTAAGTTATAACTAAGGAATTTATTTTAAAATTTACATTATAAGTGAATTTTATAAAATATTATAATATATTATAAGTAATTTTTTTATAATTTAAAATTATTTAAATTTAAAATTAATTAATAATTAATCTTAAAATAATTTAAAATTATTATTATATACTTATTTATTAAATAATATCCTAGCTTATGTGTTTATTTTTTATATATATTTAAAGTAATAGTATAAATAAAAATGTTAACCTATTTTTAGTATATTTTATATATATGTTTAAAATGTATTAAGGTTTTAAATATAACTTTAAGCTAGTAAAATATATAATTAAATAGCTGGTAGTATAAGTTTATTATTTTTTAATTAAAGAATATATATATAAAGATTTTAATTTTTATAAATAATTAACATTAATATTTATAAATAAAAGGTAATTAGTATAGGATTATATTATATATTCTTTTATTTTAATTAATAATTAAATATAAATTAATTTTTTTATAAATTATTTTAAAGGATAAATTTATTTAAATATAAGTGTAATTTTAAAATACTTTTGTTTATTTCTTTATTATATAAATAACGAAATATTTATTAATATTTTTTTTTATTTTTAAATAAGATATTTTTTAGATTTAATACTTATTTTTAAGTTATTTTAAGTTTAATTTAAATTTTTATTAAATTTTAGCAAAAGTAGTTTTTATGGGGTATTATAAAAGCCTTTTTTTTTAAATAATAATATTTATAATATATTTTATATTAAATATTTAATAAATCTTTTGAAGCTTATTTATACTAAATTTTTAATATAGTTGGTAATAATTTAGTTTTATTTGAAAATAGGTTAAAGTTAGGTTTAATATTATTTTTATTTAACTAATATAAAATTTTTATTTATTATAAGTTTTAATAGTTTATAACCTTTAAGTATTTTTATAAGTTTTTGTTTAATATTAATGAATAATTTTGTTAATAGTAATAAGTGGTATATATATAATTTATAAACGATAAGAATTATAAATAAAAATATTTTAAAATTATATAAAATATATATATTATAATAAATATTATAAGGTTTGTAAAGTATTTTTTAACTCCTTATATATAATTATCGTTATAGTTTAAAAGTTTAATTATAATATATTTTATAAATAAATAAAGATTTAATTAAAATAGGTTTAATAGCTTATTAATATATAATGATTAAAAAAAATGAGATTAATATAGTTAATGTTATTTTTAATAAGTATAATAAAATGATAAGATTTTATATTATAACTTAATAAATATTTAATAAAAAGTATTTATATAAATATATTAAAATTATTAAAGGTATTTAAATAATTAGATATATTTAGTTTAATTTTAATTTACCTTATTATATTTGAAAATGTATAATATTTTTTATTTATAAATATTTTTATAATAATTTAAAATATAAGAAAACTAAGGAAATTTTTAGTAAAGGTAAGAAATTAAATAAAATAACTTATAATTAAATAAGATTTTATCTTAAATAAAATTAGATTTGGAGATTTTACTTATATAAACATTTTATCCTATAATTTATTTATTAATAATTTTTTCTTTTCATTTTAAAAGTATTTTTAATATAATAAACTAAACTTAATAATATTTATTTAATTATATTTAAGATTATATTTAAATAAGATTTTATTATAATTTATAAATATTTTTAAATTTATATATTTATAATAATAAATCCTAATATAAATATATTATTAATGATATATTTGATATTAGTTTTTAAATCCTTTATTAATATTAATATAAATTTTATTTATTATTTCTTTTAAATTAATTTAGGATTAATTTGAGGATAATATCTTAAGATTTATATTTATAATAATAGTTGAAAAGTATTTATTTTAAAGTTTTTTTATTATTTAAAATAGAATTAATTATATAATAATAATTAATTAATAAGATAATAATTTATAAATAATTTAAATATTTATTTTAAATATTATATTTGTGGTAAACTTTTAAAATCCTTTCTTTTTAACTTTATTATTTATATTTTTCATTTTTTATAAATAAAATTTTAAATTAATCTTAATAAAGTGTATAATTTTATTAGGTTAAATATTAAAATAAGTTAATATGTTTAAATAATTTTATATCTTTAATATATTAATATTATACTTTTTAAATAAAGAAATAATAATTTTAAATAAGTAAGTAATTACTTAAATTAGTTATTAATATAAATTAAGTATAAACTTAATAATTATATGGTTTAAAATTATATTAAAATTAATCTTTTAATATATTAGATTTGTTAAAAGTTAATTATATATATTTTAAATTTATTTTTGGTTAAAATTTTTAAGGAAAAGATTTAAATTTTTTTTTCTTTTTTATTAAATACCTTTATATTATTTTAAATAAAGTTTAAGTAAACTTTTTTAATTTATTTATTCCTAATATTATTTTACCATATTATAGTAGTTTATTAATAATTCTTTAACTTCTTTTTTTAATGGGTTTTTATTACTATTTTTTAAAAGTAAAAAAATATTTTTCTTAAATATAATTAAGGCTTAATAAATAAATAATTTGGTTAATATAAATTTAAACTTAGTTTAATTTCTTTGTTATCTTAATTATAGTTAAATTTATATATAAGTATATATAAATTTAATAAAAATTTCCTTTTCTTTTATTAAAGCTTACTTTCTTTTATAAAATAAGTACTTATTCCCTTATATAAAAAAATTAAAAATATTTTATTACTTAATATCCTAACCTATTAAAAATTTACCTTAGTTAAGTAATTTAATAATTAGGTTAGAAATTAGCTTTATAATATCTTTTAACAATTAAATATTTAAATAATATAATATATAGCTTTTATTAAAGATTTTTATCAATTTTTATAACCCATAAATTAATTTTAAATTAATTTTACTTTAACTATAAAATTATTAAATTTTTTGTTATCAATAAAAATTAACTTAAACTAAACTAAGCCACCCCCTATTTTACTAAGTAATATTAAATTAATAAATTAAAAAGTTAAAGATATTTTTTTAATAAAAATTTTAATAAAAAATAAATATAAATAATCTAAGATTAATTATAAATTTAAATAATATAATTAATTAATTTTAAAATGATATAAAAAAATTATTCCAATTATATATATAAAAAAGGTCTTTTAAAATATATAATCCTTAAAATTAAAGATTATATTATTAATATTTATTATGTTAAAGGTTAATCTAAATTTCCTATTTTAAAAATAAAAAGGTTTTATAATAAAAATAATATTAAATAAATTTATATATATAATAAATCATATAAATCATAATTTAATAAAGATATAATTTAATTTATAAATTAACATTAATTAACTTTTAACATAGCTTAATAATTATTAAATTCCTTATCCCTTATTCCTTTAAATATTATACCACTGCTTATTTTTCCTTATAACAATTAACATTAGCAATATATTATTCTAAAAACTATTATTTAAAAAAAGTTTTAATTAAAGTATTTAATTTTTATTACTATCCCTTTTCCTTATTATAAAAATTCTTAAAGGTATATTTCTTTTTTTAATTATTAAGTTTTTTATATTTTATATTATTAATTTAATATATATAATTTTAATATATTATAAATTTAACCTTAGCTTTTAAGCTAAATAAACAAAGTTAAAGTTTTTACCTTTAATAATAATAATAGTTTTAATAAAAATTGGTTTTATTAAATCTTTTTACTTAATTTCCCTAATTTAACCCTTTTTATAAGTCTTTTTTTATAAATATAATTAATGGTATTAAAAGGGAAATATTAAAATTAACTTTAAATAAAGCACTAAAAAAGGCATTAAGAAAAGTGTTTTAGGAAAAAAACCTAATAAAAATATAAGCAATATTATCTTATATAATAAAAGGGTAAAATATTTAAATTATTAGCCTTTTTATTTTAATTAAAGGAATTATATTAATTAAGTTTATATATAAAATATTTAATAATAATAACCTATATTAGCTTATTAAAATCCTTATTATAAATATATTAAAAAATATTATAACTTATAAAATTAATATATAATAACTAAGGTTTTTATATAATATAATTAAAGGAAAATATATAAGTAAACAAATAATTAAATATAAGGTAATATTAAATTAAAAAAGTAATAATACAAATATTAATTTATTTTAATTTATATTAAAAATATCCTAAGCTTTTTTCTTATTATAATTAAACTTATATTTATAATTATCTTTAAATATTTTACATCTTAATTAAATTTAATACCATATTATTAAATATTAATTATTTAATTTTATATAGTTCTTTTAAAATATAATTCCATTTAAGTATTACCTAAAAAATATCCTTAATTTATAAATATTATGTATAAATATCTTTATTATATATTTAATAAAAATTAACATAATTATTACAATTCTTACCTCCTACCTTATCACTTTTTAATTATTAATATTATAAATTAATAGGAGGAAAAAAAATATAAATGTATTAAGTAATAAATTAATTATATAAATTAATTAAATATAATACCTATTAACCACCCCATTAATTAATATATTAATTAACTTATTAATTATTATAATTAAAATATACCTTAAACTTTATTCTCTTATATACTTTTTTTCCTTAATTTTACTAGTATAAAATAATGTATAAAACACACTAATTAATCTATTATAATACTTATAAACTTATTTATTACCATACCTTTTATCCTATTTACAAATAAAAGATATACTAATAATAAACTAAGGCCATATCTTTTTAACTTTAATAAATCTATATTAATAATAAGAAATATATTAAATATAATATATAATAACATTATAAATAATATTAATAAATATTATATAAATATTTAAATAAAATATAAATAATTTAATATTAAAAAAAACCATAAAAACCATAAAAATTAAATTAACCATATCTTTTTATAAAATTAATTAATATCTTAAATATATAATATATTCCCTAAAAACCCCCTCTTAACTATTAAAATAACTAAATAAAATAAAGATTTAAATAATAATTTATTTCAAAAAAATCCTCCCCTTTTATAAAGTTAATTAATATCTTAAATATATAATACACCCCCTAAACCCCCCCTATTAACTATTAAAATAA
This sequence comes from Hypoxylon sp. EC38, assembly GCA_002120335.1. Lineage (NCBI taxonomy): Eukaryota > Fungi > Ascomycota > Sordariomycetes > Xylariales > Hypoxylaceae > Hypoxylon > Hypoxylon sp. EC38. Next base: position 41,430 of record KZ111274.1, read on the forward strand.
CTAAATAAAATAAAAATTTAAATAATAATTTATTTTAAAAAAATCCTCCCCCTTTATAAAGTTAATTAATATCTTAAATATATAACATATCCTTTTAAACCCCCCCTATTAGTTATTAAAATAATTAAATAAAATAAGAATTTAAATAATAATCTATTTCAAAAAAAATTAACCTTTTTTAAATCCTATAATTATATTTTATAATTAGAAGTAATATAAATATTAAAAAAATAATCAAAATAATAATTAAAATAATAACCATATTTTAAATATTATACTTTTAATTTATTAACACTACCACTACTAACCCTAAGCTATAATAATTAATTTCTATTAAATAATAACCTTACCATTTTATTATAAGTTTAAAGAATATTTTAAAATTTTATTCTACCTTAAAAATAAAATATAATAATAAACATAATACTATTTCTTTATTTTTTCTTTTATCCTATTTAACATTTAAACTATTATTAACATTACTTCCTAAAAATTCTTTATTTATTAATCCTCTTATACCTTTTTAAACATCTAATTTTATAAATTCTAATAAGGATAATATTTTCAATTCTATATCCTTATTAATATTACTAAAAAAATATTTTTCTATATAAAAAAAAACCCCTTTAAATAAAAAAAGAAAAATTATAAATAAAAGAAATTAATTACTTTATAAAAAAATTAAACTAATATTAATATAAAAAATATATTATAACCTAATCATACCTAATTATTAACTCTTTAAATAAAAAAATCCAATACTTTTAATAATAGCTTAAACCCTACTAAATCATTTATAATTATAAATTAAACCCTTATTAAAATAAATACCAAACTTATTATACCAAAAAGAAAATATAATATATTAATAAAAAACGTTATAAAGCTAAATATATAAGTAAATTTAATTAACTAAGGTAAAACATTAAAGGCCTTTTTATTTATTAACATTACTTTTAAACTTATTAATAATAATCATTTTAAAATAATAAACAACTTATCTCTTTTATTACCTACTATTAATTATATCCCATATTATAACATAGTTATTAAAAAATAAAAAACTTCTAAAATATTAATTAAATCTATTAATTTATCCAATAAAAATAACATTAAAACTTATAAATATAATACTCATTAATAATTAAATTTTTATAAATAAAAGTTTATACCAAAAAATTAGCTTATAAATACTTACATAATATTTTTTCATTATAAATTAATTTTAATAAAAATAAAAAAAAAGTATATATTTAATTATAACATTATAACTAATATAAAATAAAATAATAAACATTTATAATAACAAACTAAAAGTAATTTTATACCTTTAATCTTTTAAATTTAAAGGTAATATATAAATATATTTTTTATTATTAAGATTTAAAAATTAAAAAAATAATAATATCTTTAAAAATTTTAATAAATTTAATGAATAAAATATTAATTTTTTTTTTAAGTTTTATAATATTAAATTTTAATAATACCCTATATTATCAAATATAAAAAGTAATAAACTATTACCGTTAATTATATACAAATATAAAATCTTTACAAAAATATTTAAATAATTTTATTAATATTAAATATATATAATTAAGGCTTATATCCTTTAAAAAAGTTATTTAAAATAATTTTAATAATATAAGTTTTATTCTAATATACCTTTTTTTAAATATTAAAATTAATTAAAAAGATAAATAACAACTAAAAGCCTTATATTATATAGCACCTTTAATTGGCATAATATATATTAAATTAGATTAATTAAATTAGATTAATATAAGGCTTTAGTTATTATTTACTTTTTTACTTAATTTATATAATTAAAAATGGGTGTATTAAAATAATATTTATATTATTATAATTGTTTTAATTAGTTTTTTTAAAAGATAAAAGTTCTAATTAAATAAATATTATATTGCTTAAATTATTTACAATCTTATATAACTTTTCAAAAAGGATTTAAAATATTATATAATTAATGGTAATTACCCACCGCTTTTTAAATTTAATAATATAGGATATTATTAAAATAATAAAATTTTTTTTTTAAGTATTATTATCTAGGCGATCCTTTTTAAAAATAAAATCCTTAAGTTTTTTTATTTTTAAAAAAAAATAAGTTAAACTAAAAATAATTAATATATTTAATAATATATTTTAATTATATAATATTTATTATAATCAATTAAATATTTTATAATAAATGATTTATTGTTAAAAATATTTATAATCCATTTTAAAGTTTAATATAATAATAGGATTATAATTTATTAGTAAGAATATTAATAATTTGGTTTAAAGCTTAATCTTATAAATATGATTTTTATTTAAAATATTTTATTATATCTTATAATATTATCATTTTTAAATAAATTAAATATTATTATTATTATTAAAACTTATTTTTAAATAATATTATTATTAAGTTTATTATAAAGATAAAATCTAAAAATATTCCTTATTATATTTAACTTTTTAATAACTTTTAAAAGATTAAACTTTAATCATTAATTAAAATTTATTATTTTAATTATACCTTATTAGCTTTATTAATTATTCTTTAAGTTTTTAATAATAATACACTTTTATATAATATAATTTATATTATATATTATATTATCTTTAGTAATATATAAATAAATAATAAAGGTTATAATGTTTTAGATTATATAAGATTATTTTTATTTATATTACCTAATTTTAAAGATGTATAATATATATTTAAGAATTATATAATTTTAGCTAATATTTATTATCTTTATTATTTTAGTTATAAAAAAAGTTAAAACGAATATTTTATTTATTTTATTAAATTATTAATATTTATTAATAAAAAAGTTATATCTTATTATGCTTTATTTTAATTAATGAAAATTTTTAAATAAATTATTAAAATTTTAAAAAAATTTATATCCTAATATTTTAATAATTAATGTTTTTATATTTGATATTATTAACATATTTATTATTATAATAGTTGTTTAAATTCCTTTAATATATGATTTTAATTGTATCTTTTATTCTTTTATAAGTTAAATTAATATTTTTAAATTAAATCATATCCTTTTTTAAATAATAAAAATCTTTATTAAAAGAAATAATATATAATGGTTTATTACCTTATTAAATAAAAATATATTTACATATTTATATTTAGGAAATCTTATTTTTTTTTATAAGGATATTTATACTTTTTAAAATTTAAATATTATTATTTTTATTCTTAAGCTTAATTTTAAGAATAAGGAGTACTTATACTTGGCTTATTATATATTAAACCCCTTAGGGAAATTTATTAACTTTAATATAAAAATTTATTTATTATATTATAATATTTTTATCTTATTTATTAAATATTTTTTTAAATTTCTCTTCGCTTAGTTTAATTGGTTTTTATTTACTAATACTATTATTATATTTTTTATAAATGATAATAATAAGATTTAATATTTTATATTTTTTTAAGATATAAATAAAGATAAAATGGTTAAATAAATACTTTTATTTTAATTATTTCTTTAATTATTTAATAAAATAATTAATAATTAAATTAAAGATATTATAAATAAAAAATATAATTGTTAAGATTTTAAAGTTGTTTAGAATATTAAAGTTTTAAGTATAAATGATATTATCCCTAATATTAATAATAATAATAGTAATATTTTTAATATTAATAACCTTAATATTAATAATATTAATATTAATAACTTTAATATTAATGGGGGTAATATTAACAAGTTTAATATTAATAAAAGTAATACTATAAACCTTATTTATTTGGTTTATACTAGTTAAATAAAATGTTTTAATAATAATGTTAAGTTTGGGAATTATAATTTTAGTTTATATTTCTTTTATAACCCCTTTAATAATTTTTCAAATGATTTAAACTTCCTTTATAAAAAGCTTTGGTTTTTATTAATAAGTGAGGATAATATTACAAAGATTTATTATTTATGCTTACAATTAAAATTTAATAAAAACAAATTTATTTTTATTAAAAATTAATTATCTTTTAAATAAAATGGTTAGTTTAAGTATAAATTTAAGCCTAAAATTCCCCATATTTTTATTTTAAATTAGAAAAAGGGTAATAAAGGTAATATATTTTTTTAGTTAAATATTAGAATGGAAATTTTAATAAGTTTATATTATTACTTTTATAAAAAATATTATAATATATATAAGGATTTATTATATAAAATAATTTAATAAAATAATAATTAAAATAATATAATAAAGGCTATATATAAAGTAAAATAAGGTAAAATAAATTTATATTTATAAATAATATTTAATTAAATTTAAACTTTATAATTAAAATATTGTATAATTTATATAAATATTTAAGTTAAAAGCTTGTAAGCCTTTAACTTTTTTTATTTTATAATTAAACCTTTTTTAAACTTTTAATACCTTAATTTTATTAAATTATATTTATAAAAAAAAATTGGTAAATAATTTTAATTTAAAATTTTTATATCCTAAAAAATAATTTAAAATTATAAAATATAAGTTTTAATTAAAAGGAGTGTTAATGTTAAAATTGAAAACATAATATACCTTATTAATATTTTAATTAAAAAGGAAATCTTAATATGGTATATTAATAATAACTATTTATATTTTTTATTTGCGATAAAGTGATTAACTAATTTTATATAATTTAAGTAAATATTATAAAATACTTACTTAAAAGTTGTTTATAATCTTAATTTTAATTTTATTTTTTTTAATAACTAATATATTATTAATTTAAAGTATTTTTATTTTTAATACTTATTTATAAATATTAAGAATAATTTTTTAATATTTTAAAAATTAATTATATTTGTTTAGTATAAAAGTCTTAAACTTTTTTATAATATATTAGTTATTTAATTTTTATATAATAAAAAATCTAATATTTTTAATATTTAAAATAATATTATAAATTATATATTCTTATCTTTTAAAAACTTTTTTAACTATATTAATAATTATTATAAAATCATTAAGGTATTAGTTAATAATATTATTTAACTTATAATTAGTTAACTTTACCTTTATAAAAAGATAGGGGAAGAAAATAAATAATGAAATAATATTATATAATGGGTAATTTAACCAAAGTAATTTAAAAAGGATAGGAAATATATTTAAGCTATATTTAAAGGTTAGATTTATAATAAATATTTTTAATTTTAAGGTAGGATAGGAATTTACTTAAAAAATATAATCCTTTAATTATTTTCTTTTAATAAATTATTTAATTTTTCTATTTATATTAAAAGTCTTATTAAGTTTAAAGTAAGTAAATAAAGCTAAGGCATTGTTAAACTTTTATATTATATAATTTTTAATAAGTTTAACTTTATAAGCATTAAAAAATATATATATATTTTTATAATTAAAAAATATATTATTTTTAGTATTAAAAGGTGTTATAATATCTTTTATATTAAAATATATTATGTTTATAATATTAAAAAATGTTATATCTTTAATATTAAAAAATAACTTTATATCCTTAATATTTTTATTTAATCCTTTTAATATATCCTTAATATCCCTTTATATAAAATTTAATAGTATTAGGTATAATTCTTTATTATATAATATAATACCGGTTATTATTAAATATATTTTTTAGTATTTTAATATATAAATAAAGTTTTTACTTAACCTTACCCTAATAATATTATTACTTATAAATGACGTTATTAATATAAAATTTAGTGATAAAAATAAAGTATAATTTATCTTTTAAAAATCTTATTAATTTAATAGGAGGTTTAAATTAATATTTTCTAATGAAAAGGTTAGATTAATATTTTATAATAAAAGGATTAAATTAATATTTTTAAACTAATTATTTATAAAATCTAAAATAAATCTTTAAGGATTAGTAAAATAAGAAAGATTATTTAATTTAAGGGGATTATTAAAAGGATTATTATTAGAAGAGAAAAGGCGATTAAAAAATGAAAGACTTTTAAGGGAGTAAAGATTATTAAAATTAAAAGGTGTGTTATAATTAAGTAAATTAATAAGATTAGGTATGTTAAAATTAGGGGGAGTATTAATTTTAATGGATTTATTAAAACTAGGTAAGTTAATAAAATTAGGCATATTAAAATTAAGAAAAATATAAGGGTATAATATATTAAAAAGATTAAAAGGTAAAGAAGTTTATGTAATAAATTATGGGAATAAATAAAGCTTTTTAGCTTAAGTATAATTAAAATAAGGTTTTTTTATTAATAAAAACCTATCTTTACTATCCCATTTTCTTTTAAATTAATAATATATTATATTATTAAAAAAAAAACTAAACTTAAGTTTATTATTTAAAATAATGGAAAAAAAATATTTAAATAATTTAAGTTATATTTAAAGCTTTATAATTAAATGATTTATAATTATAAAGGATAATAAAGTTTATTTTAAGCAATAAGGATAGTAGATATATTAACTAAAGATTAAATTAAAGTTATTAATAAAGATAGGCATTTAAAATAATATAATAGTTAATAAGGCTTAGGTATTAAATTTAAAAAGCGGTAAAATATTATTGCCAATTGTATATTATTTTAAATCCTTTTTAAAAAGCCATATATAATTATAAATAATTTTAATATTAATAGGTATATATAATTATAATTTATATCCTTTAAAAAAACTAATTAAAGCAATTTTGGTAATATAAATATTATTTTAATATATCCTTTTTAAATATGAAAATTAGGTAAGAAAATAAATAATAATTAAAGCCTTATATTATATGATATTTTTTAATTACCATATATATATATATATATATATATTTAAATTAAATAATTAACTAAATTAGATTAATTAAAATATTCCATTCTTAAAGAAAAGTTTTAAGTAAATGTTTTATCCTTTTTTTTATTTGCTTTATACCTATTAAATTATATATTATTAAAGATATATTTTTTTCCTACTTATTAAATTTTTTAATCCTAACTATTACTAATATAACAAGTATAATATTTTAACCTGTTATAAAAGATTTAACTTATAACCTTTTAAAAGATAAAAATATTAAACTAAATTTAAAAGATCTTTTAAAAACTATCCTAATTAATTTAAAATTTATTACCTAAAAATCCTTAAAGCTAATAATAATCCTTTATTAACTTTTATTATTATAAGTAATAAAGATATTTTATATTACCTAATCTATTACTCCTATTATATTATTATTAAAAATTATTAAAATAATATTAAAGGTAGCTTATTAAATATATATAATAATTTTTAAAGTAATAATCCCTATTTTTAAGATTATTTATTTAAAAATGTTAAGGGTTAACTAACTTATATATTTTAAAGTAAAAATAATATTATTTTAATAAATAAATTAATAATTAAATTATATTTTTATATATTAAAAAACCTTAAAGATTATTATAAGTTACTTTTTTTTATTATTTTAACATTTTACTAATAATATTTATATTAATAAATAATCCTAAGTTAGGATATATTATTACTTTTTACTTTAAATATTAAGTTTTCCTAAACTAATTATTAATATTATGGTAAAACCTTTTTAAACTTATTATTAATATAAATACATTATTAAATATATATTTTTTAATTAAAAAAGTAAATATTATAAAAAGTAGTTATATGATTTTTATAATATATAAAGTTTAATTTCTATAAAATTTTATATAAAATTAGGTACTAAATATAAAAAAGGGTAATTTTCTTAATAAATTTTTTAATTAAATCTTATTATACATAAATATTTATAAGTTTTTTAATAATAATGTATTTATACCATTTCTAAAAAAGATTAATAAAAATACTAAGCCTAAGCTATTTATATAACTAATAATAAAGCCACTTAAAAATATAGCTTAAATTATATAAAAGTTAATAAAAAAATATCATAATTATTAATATTATATAACTAATTAAATACTTTATAAGTATATTTTTATTTGTTTTACCTAATTTATCTTTTATATTATACATATATTACTCCTTAAAGGATTATAAAAGTTATATATAAATTATAACTTTTATTTATCACTCCCTATAAAAAATAATAAGATAAAATAAAAAAGGTAAAATATATTAAATAATAACTTTTATTAACTATATATTGGCTTTAATAATTTAATAAGCTTAATAAAACTTATTAAGAAAAATAATAAATAATCTTATAAAAAAAGGGATAAATTTAATAACCTTAATAACCTTAATAACTTTAATAGTTTTAATAGCTTTAATAAAGCTTTAAAAATAAAACCTAAATTATAAGATATAATATTAAATAAATAATTGTATATAAATCCTAATAATTTTAATAATTTTAATAATTTTAATAATATTAATTAAAAGTTACATAAAATAATGGAATTATAAATAATAATGGTAAAAAAATAATTAAATATAATATTTTAGTTAGAAGATAATATAAATAAAAAAGTATATAACTATTTAACAAAGCGCCTTTATTCTTTTAATAATTTAAATATTATTTATAATATTAAATATAAATTAAATCTATCCATTACTTATTTTAATAATTTAAATAATTCCTAATTAGCTTTATTTTTTAATAATAATAGGAGCAGTTAAATAAACAAAAGTAGTAAATTAAGTTAAACGAGCAAAAGTAGTGTAAATACTAATAATAATATTAATAAGCTTATTTAAAACATTAAAATTATATTTATAATTATGTTAAGGGATTTTATAATTAATTTAAATATATTATATTAAATAAATTTTACCTATTAATCCTTTATTATATAAGATAATTAATTAAATAAAACTTTTTTTATAATTTATATATTAGGTTTTTAAATATTTTATTTATTAAAAAGTATAAAAGTTCATTAATATTTTATTATTCATTCTTTCCTTATTTTATTTTATTAGTTAAAGTTATTAAGGTAACTTTAAGTTTAGAAAATTAAATACTTATAATTAATATTTAACATAATATAAGTATATAATTAATGATAATATCCTTATATTGTGAATAATATTGTAAATTATTTAAATAATTATATTAAAAAGCTTTTTATTTTTTTTAGGCTTAAATATGGTATAATTATATTATAAGTAATTTAAGTTTTTTTATTTAAAATAATTTAATAGAATAAATAATAAGTTTTAATTAAATTAATAGGTTCATTTAAAAAATTACCTTATTTTTAAGTATTAGGGATAGTTAAATATTTATTAAGATAAAAATAAAGTAGTTATTCTTTAATAATATTAAATTTTTTAATAAACTTTTAAAAAATATATTTTAAAATAAGGATATATGTTATAAAGGAAATTTATAAAGGTTATTTAATATATATTATAAAGTATTATATAGCTTTATAAATTTTATAACTATTAGGTTACTTAGTTATAAATTTAAAAAATAATGTAGCAATTATAATAAAAAGATGCTTTAAATACCAAAATATTTTTATAAAGGATAAAATTAAGTAAAAAAGAATAAGCATATAAATGCTTAAAATTATTAATTAATAATATATTAATTATACTTATTTAAATAGAAGGTAAAGGGATAATATTAGGAAAGAATATAAAAGGTTTAATTTTATTTAAAAAAGTTAAAAGGTAGTACGTTATAGTTTAATAATTTGTTAAATAAAGTAACTATTATATTATTATAACTTTTATCTTTATCCTATAATTACCTTTTTTATTAATAATATAAATAAATACTTATTTAATTTATTAATATATTTTTTATATTTTTTTATTTTACTTTATTTTTTACCTATGCCTTTTTTATAAATATTTTATTTATTATGAATTTTTAAAATAAAAATGGTATAATATTTTAAAAAAGATAAATAATTAAGTAGGAAAATTTAAATTAATTATATTAGGCTTATAAATATATTATTATATTTAAATATAATTTAATTTTAAAGGTAAATTTAATAAAATGAATTAGGTAAGTAATGATATATTATTTTAAAGATTTAACTGGTGCTTTAAAGATTTTAAGTAATGGAAATAGGTTATTAATTATATAAAAAAAGCATAATTAATTAATTAATTTTATTAAAATAAATATTAGAATATTTTTTGTTATTAATAGTTTTAAAAATGGTTAAATATATAAATATTAAAGTATTATTTAATATAATAAATTAGGATAAATTGTGTTTTTTTACTTATATCATTTATATCCTACTATTTCTATGGTTTTTTATTATTTAAATGGGCTTATATATATACTTAAATTTTATTTATATATCTTATATTTTAATTTAATAATATTTATATTAGGTATTTATATAAAAGTAAATAATTAAATAGGGTTAGTTTATTTAATATATTTTATCATTATATAATATATCTTATAAAATATGATATATTTTTTAACTTAATATTAGCATTTAATAACTAACTTTATTTTAACATAAATTAGTATATAATTTTAATATTTTATTAATAAAGTTAAAATTAATTTATATATTATATAATAAATGGTTACATTTATATGTGTGTATTTCTAAAATATTATTTATTTATAAAAATGTATATATATAAATATATAATATTTATATTTAGGTAGTAATATATTAAATTTTTAATATATTAATATTATATATTAATATTTACGTTTATAATATATTATAATATATTTTTTTTAATATAAGTATTTAATTTAAATTTTTTTAATTAGAAATTTATAATTTTTAAATATATGTTAAAAAAGTCTTTACTCTTATATTAAAATTCTTTTATTAATATATATTATATTTATTTACTTATGTATTTATTTATTTTCCTTTATTTATATGTATATATTAATTTAATTTTTTTTAAATTTTATTATAAAATTAACCCTTTAATATCTTTATTATATTTAAATTATTTAAAATATATTTAAAAAAGTTAAATAAGTTTAAGTCTAATCCTAGCCAAAATATTATCTTTTAAAAGTAAAAAATTAACCTTATTAAGTTAAATAAAAAAAATCCTTATCCTATCCCTAAATTAATTTATAATAACCTAAATTTTAATTAATCTTAAATAAATAGCTTTAATTAAAATCTAATAAAATAAAGTCACCTTTTAGCTTAATTTAAACCATTTATTAAAAACCCTTTTTTTAAAAATAATAATAATAAATTAAACCTAATAAATAATATAAATTTTATTTAATATATATTTTAAGTCTTAACTAAAGTAAAGAAAATATATATAAGCAATATTATTAAATTAATAATTAATAATTTAAATATATAAATATATATCCTTTTTATATCTTATTAATTAAGAAGGCTTACTAATAATGATTTTAGCTTAAAATAAAATGGGTTATTTTTTTAAATAAATATTATAAAAATAAAATATATTATTATTAAAAGATTAAGTTTAATTTTTTACCTATTTTAAATTATAAAGGTAAGTTTAAATTAACTATTTTTTAATATAATAATAAGTTTTAATATATCTTAGCTGTTTATATAATAATAATTAAAATTATCTTACCTCTAAAATATGCTTATAAAAATTATTAAATAAATAAAAACATATTTTAATATTATATAATTATGCCAAATTATTTAAATAATATTTATATTATATACCATTATAATAATAAAAATTACAAGTATTCTTATAAATTAAATATGTTAAATATTTTAATTAAATATAGTTTACTAAAATATTATAATTATTTTAACTTTTATAAATGTGAAAAAATATATAAAAGTTATTAAGCTACTTATAATATTAGTTAAAAAATAATAACAATATATTTTTAATAGGTTATTATATAATATAAGTAATATTTAAGTTTATTTACTTACTATTATAAATGAAATTAAAAACTTAAAATGTTAAATTCGTATATAAATTATATTATATCTTTTTTATTATTTTTATATAATATATTTATAAAGATTTATCCTATAATTCCGCTATTATTATTATATTTTAAAAATTAAAGTATTTTATATAAAAATTAAATAAAATTAATAAAAAAAATAAGATATTATATTTAAAAAAATATAAAAAGGTAAGAAATAAAAAGGTTAAATATAAAAAGATATATCTTATATATTTAAGTATTTAAAAAATAATTTAATGTTAAATAATATTTTAAAAAATATATTATTATTCCTTTAATTATATATTAAATAATTAAATATTAGTTTTAACTTATTTACTTTATAATTTTTTATATCTTTTTATAATAAGCCTATCCTATATTAATTATAAAAGAAGTATAAGTAATTATAGGTGTTTTTTTATTAAATGTTTATATAAATTATTATTTATTCCAATTAATCTATTAAGTTATAAACTAATTTATATTCTTTAATAACATTTTAAAATTAACCTAGATAAATTATAAGTATATATTTAATTAATAATATTTTAATTTCTTTATATATTTATTATTTTATACCTTTCTAACTTATTATCTTTTATTTATAAATGGCTTTTATAATAAGTATTATTTTTTTAAGTGAAAGTTTCTTTAATAAAATTTATATTTTATAATATAACTAATAAAGATTTTTTTAATAAAAATATCTTATATTATTAAAGGAATATTATTTTATATTATTTAATTTTTAAAAGATAATAATTTTTAAAGATTTAAAATGATAAAAATAAGATTTTATTATTTTTAATATAAATTAAAATTAATAAGTTTATCTATTTACCTATTTATTTTATTATTTCCTAATAGGAAATAAAGCATAATATACCTAATAATTATTAAAATAAAGGTTTGATATATTATTAACATCTAAAATAAAATAAATTTAAAATTAAAAAAATAAAACCACCTATTCGATTTTTCCTAAGCTAAGCTAGGAAATACTTAAAAATTAATACTTAACTTACTTTATATAATCATTATATTAAATTAATAATCACTGCTTAATTAATTAAAGGGTATTTTTTCATCTTTATAAAAAGATTAAAATGATTAACTTATTTAAATAAATGTTACACCTTACCTATTTTTTATTAACCAAAGGTGCTTTATATATAAATTATAATATTACTAAGTTAAATAAGTTAAATAAAAATCTATTATTTAATATTTACTTTTAATATTTAAAATACCTTATATTTAACAAAAAGGATATGGTTAATAAAGCTTTAAATTAATAATATAATTATACCCTTTTATTTAATAAAGCTTTAAAGTATAGGATAAATATTATAAAATATATATATATATATTATAACAAGTTAAGCCTATTAATTTAAATAAACCTTAACTTACTATTATTTATTAACCATAATTACCCTTAATTAAAATTTTTTAACCATTTTTTTATTAAGATTTTTTAACATATAATTTATTAATGTTTTAGTTAAAGTTAATAAAAGCTATATTAAATGAATTATTAAAATAATAAAAATGTATAAATCTTAACCAAATATTTATTCTTATAAAACATTAAAAATCTCATATATATTATAAAGAAAATTTATCATACTATATTATATTAATTAATAAATTTAGTTAAGTAATAATAAAGAAAAGAAAATGGAAAATATAATTAAAAATGTACTTATTTTCTTATAAATATACTTAATATTAAATATATAAATTATTAATATTTTTTATACTAACTTATATTATATAATATAGGTTTGGTTAATATTATATAAAGGTATATTTTAAATAATAGGGTATATTTATTATGGTTAAGATTAATTATAAGTTAATTATATTTATCCTAAATTTATATATATATTTTATTTTTAATTATATATATAATTTCACTTATAATTGTTAAAATTTATTTAAGGAAAATATAGGTATTTTTAATAATAAATTATTATATAATTAAACAATATAATAGCGATTTTAATTTAAAATCTTATATTTTATATAATATAATAAAGCTTACCTTTAATATTAATATTTCTTTAAGGGATAATTACTTTAAATATATAAGCCATTAATAACTAAGCTTTTTATTACCTATTAATTTAAAATTGTGAAAATTTTATTAATATAATAAAATATATATACTTATAATTTTTACCATTAATTAATAGGTATATAAAAGTAACATTTTCCATCCTTAATAATTAAATTTAATAATATTATTAAAGGTTAAGTATTGTTTTTATTAAATTAAAAATATTAAAGGTTTTATATCCTTTAACCTTTATAAAAAAAATATAAGGTTAAGTGGTGCTAATATAATTTATACTATATTATCATATATTATATTTTACTATTAATAATATAACTTATCATAAATATATAATATAATATAAAATATTAATATTTATATTTTTACCTTAATAATATATATTAATAGTTAGGTTATATAAAAAAAGGATAAGTTAAAAGTTAATAAAAAATTATAATTATTTATAAAATTATATTATAAAATATAAATAATTAATATATATATTTAATAAGGGAATTTATATAAGGAAACATAATTACCTAATATAAAGTTAAGTTATATTTTCCTTAAATTTTACTTTATTTAATTTATATATTATCTTTTAATATTATTATAATAACTTTTTTAATTAGAAATGATTTAAAATTTTATATTATTTAATTAATATATTATCTTTTAATATTATTATTATTAACTTATTAAGTTTAAAATATTTTAAGATTAAAAAAAGGCTTCACCTTAATAATATTAAATCTTTAAACCATTTCTATTATAATACCTATATTATACCTATTATTATTATTCCTTAAAAATATCCCTTATTTATTCTATTACCTTTATTATAATTACTATTTAAAAACCTTAACCATTTCCTAATAACCTATTTAAAAGACCTTAATTAAATTTTATAATAGTTATAATAAATATAATATAAATAATAAAAAAATTTAAAAAATATAATAATTTTTTAATAATTTAAAATAATAATTAAATTTTTAAGAAACTTTAAACAATTTAAAATGTTATATTTGCTTTAAATAATATAAATATAAAATTAAATAAAATTATTAACCATTTTAAGGTTATAAAGAATTAAGCCAAAGCTATATAAGTCTTTATTTTTTTTTATAAAAATATATATTAACTATTAATTACTTTTATAATAATATATTAATTATTAATTTATTATAATAATTATAATATAATTACATATTTTAATAACCAAACCATTTTATATAATTCCTACTTTATACCTTTTAAAAACTTAATTACTAATAAAATTATTAATAAACTTAAAATAATTAAAATAAAAAAGTTTAAAATTTTATTTTATAAAAATCTTTATAATAAAAATATAATAAATGAATATTAATATTAAATTAATTATAAAAATAAATTATTTCTTATAATAACTATAATTACTTATTATAAGCATTATTTCTATTAAATAAAAAAGGTTATTAATGAATTATAATTACGTTAATACGTACTAAATATTTAATGAAAATGTTTATTAAAGTTAAAAAGGTTAAAATTAAATTAATTAAGATAATTAAATTAATTAATATTTAATTAGTTTTAATTATTAGGTTTATAATTTTAAATAAAATAAAATCTATTAATTTAATTATATATTTAACTTTAAATGAAATAATTAATCTTGTTTAAATAATTAGTAGTAAGTTTATAATTTTAAATTATATATATTATTAATATTTCCGTAAATTTTAAAGCTATTATTAACCTTATTATTACTTTTATTAAAAGTTTTATTTTATTAGTAATAATAGTTTATATTATTAAATTTGAAAAATGGTAAATTATTATTACCAATCTTATAATTTTCTTAAAAAGTTATACACATTTATAAATAACTTTAAACCTATTTTATATAAATATTTAAATTTTATATTCTTTAAAAAAATTAATTAAGGTAATTTTATTAATATAAGTTTTATTTAAATATATATTTTTTTAAGTATTAAAATTAATTAAAAAAGTGGGTAATAGTTAAAAAGCCTTATATTATATAAAGCCAACCTTAAAATAATTAATATAATAAGGTGATATAGTTAAAAGATATTATGTAATATAAGGCTTTGGTTGTTATTTAACTTTTATTTATTTTTATGTTTTAAAATAAATATATTTAAATGAAATTTATATTATTAAAATTGCTTTAATTAACTTTTTTAAATGATATAAATTTTAATTAAATATATTATATATTTTTAAAGTTATTTATAATTATATATGGCTTTTTAAAAAAGTTTTATTATTTTAATAATATTAAATTTTAATAATATTTTATTTTATTAGATTTGAAAAGTAATAAATTAATGCTATTAATTATATATAAATCTTAGTTTATTATAAAAATATGTAAATAACTTTAGTAATATTAAGTATATATAACTAAGATTTAAATTATTTAAAAGGGCTAATTAAAACAATTTTATTAATATAAATTTTATTTTAATACACTTTCTTTTAAATGTTTAAATTGGTTAAAAAAGTAAATACTAATTAAAAGCCTTATGTTATATATATCCTAATTATTTAGTATAGTTATTATAATAAGTTTAATTTAATTAATCTAATTTAATTTATATATATATATATATATAAGTATAGTAAAATGGTTAGCTTAAAAAATGTTATATAATATAAAGCTCTTTAATTATTACCTAACTTTTTAGCTAGTTTAAATATTTAAAAAAAAATATATTAGGATGAAATTTATATTAATAAAATTACCTTAATTAATTTTTCCAAAAAATATAAATCCTAATTAAATAAACCTTATATTATTTAAGTTATTTGTAATCTTATATAGCTTTTTAAAAAGGATTTAAAATGCTATATAATTGGTAATAATTACTTATTGCCTTTTAAGTTTAATAATATAAAGTATTATTAAAATATACTATTATTAAAATAGTAATTTTTTTTTAAAAATAATTTAGGGTAGGTGGTAATTATTTATTATTTTTTAAATTTGGTAATATAAGGTATTATTAAATTTTAATATTATTAAAATAAAACTTTAAAGGCGATTTTTATATTATTATTTACGTAATATTAAAATTTATATATAGGTGATTTATAATAGATTTATATAATATTATATTTTATAAATTATTTAATTTATTTATTCTATTTATTATTATAATTTTAGGATTAAGGGAATATTTTAAAAAACTTATTTATCTTATTTATCCTCCTTAACTTTTTTTCCTTAAATCTTTATTTTTTCTTTTCTTAATTTTAGATTATATCCTTACTTATTAAGCTTTTATATTTTACTTTACTTATTAAAATATGGTTATTTAAAATGTTTATTTTAATTTTTTTATTATAATTAATAATTTTATTAACTTAAATAATTAAGTACACTCCTTTAAAAATTTATTAGGTATAATTAACATATAATTAATATTAGATTGTTTTAATATTTTTAATTAATAATTATAATAAAATAATAATATCTTAAATAAATAGATTAATATTTTTAATTAATAATTATAATAAAATAATAATATCTTAAATAGGTGGATTAATATTATAAATAAGTAAATAAATATTATAAATAGATAAATTAATAAATTTACTATTAATATTAAAACTTTTAATGGTATTGTTTAAAATCTTTAAGGTATTATTTAAAATTTTTAAGGTATTATTTAATAACTTAAAGATTATATTTAAAATATATAAATGTATTTAAAGAAAATATAAATCCTAACTATTTATATCTTTATATTTTAATATTAAATAAATATTTATTCATTTATTATAAAAATATTAATAATAATATATATAAATTAAATATTGCTATTATTAATAAAGATTTTATTTTAACCCTATTAAAAATAATAAATAATAAAATTCCTTTAAAATTGTGTTATTTATTAATAATATTAATCTTTAAAAATTTCATTAATAAAATTTTACTTAAAGATTTATTTATTAATATATTTATAAATGTTAGTTAATTAATTAAATAATATTTTAGATAATTATTAATTAAAAAAAATAATAATAAATAAAAGATTGTAAAAGTAAATAAATTATTGTTTTTTTTAAGTGTTGCTTATATAGTTAATATAATATCATAGTATATATATATTATAAGGCTTTTTCTTAATATATGATAAAATAATATTTATTAGGGATAATAAGTTTAAAAAATTAATAAGGTTTTTATATATGGTTAATTTTTATAAATAGGTTTGTTTATGTTTAATATATTTTTTTAATTAGCTTAATAGTTATATTTATTTTAATATATATATTCTTTTAGCTTTTTATATAATTATTATCATTAATATATACTTTTTTTATTTAAGCTCTAAATAGCTTTATTTTAATTATTTAACTTTATAAACCTTATAAATATAGGGTAGAAATTAATAAATAGAAGGAGAAGATATAAGGGTATGTTAATTTTTTATTATTTATAAGACTTAACTTTAATTTAATAAAGGCTTAATAAAGGTTTAACAAATATTTAATAAAGATTTAATAAAGTTAGTTATATAGGTATAATTTAGGAAATGGTTTATGTTAATAGTTATATAAATTTAAAAATTAAAAAATTAATATAAAGGTATAAAATAAAAAAAAAAGTTAACTACTTATAATTTATATAAAAAGAATTAGGGATAAAACTTTAATAAAAGTAATAGTTTAATAAGATTAAAGTTAATGTTAAATTAATATTTAATTATAGCTAGGAACGGTTTTTTATTATTATAAATAAGTAGATTAAAAGGTTAAAAAGTAATAAAGTAAAAAGATAAATATTAAATTATAATTAATATACTTAAAATTTCTTAGGAATATAAGGATTGTTAAACTATTATTAAACTTATGTTAAGTAATTGTTAAATTTTTATTAAATTTTTATTAATTTATTTTATAAAGGTTATAATATATATTTATTTTTTTATAAATCTTAACATTTAAATAAGGGTTTTTTAAAATATTTTAATTAGTTTTTAATATTTTATATATAATAAATTAATAATTAGTATATTAGTGGTATATATATAATGGATTAAATATTTATATTATTATAATAAATTTAAATGGGAAGTAAATTAAAAGTAAATATTATTTTTAAGTTAATTATTATTTAAATAATATTAATAATAATAGTATTTAATAATTATTTTAATTTAATATATAAAAGATAATAATAGGATAAATATTTAAAATATATCTTTTTAATTTATTTACTTTATATGAAATATAATTTTATATTAAAGCATATAAAATACTTTTTAATTAATAAAATAAGTTATTTTTAAGAGGTAATTAATAAAAAATTACCTTTTATAATAACTTATAAGGTTAATATTAAATTATTGTTTAGTAATAATTAAATAGTGGTATTAATATCTTTTAAATTAATGGTTAAATATTTTAAACTTATAATTTAATTTAAAGGGAAGAAAACATTTTAAATAATATTAGTTTTAATTATATTTAAAAATCTAATTTTAATAATAGGTAAATAATATATATTAAAAAATATAAATCTTAATAAGATATTATATTTTAAAAATAATAATGTAATTAAAGGTGGTTAACTTTATTAAATAATATATTATTATAAATCTTTTTAATTTATATTAAATGGCGGTTAAATATGGGGTTAATATTAGTTTAATATATGTTAAAAATATATATTAAAAATAAATTAGAGAAGTATAAAATTAAATTAATAATTAACATACCTTAAATATAAAAAAATAATTTTAATTAAGTAGTTATTACAAGGTAATTTATAAAGGTAAAACATTTATAAAAAGCTTAAGTTAATTATTAATAAAAAGATTTAAGCTTTTATTATAATTTTAAAAATTTATATAATATTAAAGCCTTAAGTTTAATTAAAGCTTTAATAATATTATTAAGAAATAATAATTAACCCTTAAAAAGCTTTTTTAACAATCTTATCCTATTCCTTTAATATACTTTTTTTAATAATGGCTTAACAAAGGCTTAACTTAAGCTTATTTTTACTTTTATACCATTTTTACTTTAACTTATTTCTAATAAATTTAATAATTACCTTCTTATTTTAAAGAAAAAGTTTAAACTACATTACTTAAAAATAATAATATTATCACATAATAAAACTATACATAAGTTTTATAAGTTAAATAAAATAAATTATTAATGATAAAAGAAAGAAAAAAATAAAGTTAACTTAAATAAAAATTTTAATAATTAAGAATTAAATTTAAGGATATAAATAAAGATTTAAATAAGTAAATTTTTATTATATATTAAACTATTGTTAAACTAATATTAAAATATTATATATTTTTAATAATTTACTAATTTCTTAATCTTATTAAAAGATTAAAATAAATTAATATAGTTGGTATTAATATATATTTACTTTAGTTTTAATAATTATTTAGTATTAAGGGAAAAAAAAAGTAATATATTCATTTTTTTTTAATTTATAAGGTTATTAAATATTTTTTTTTTAAATTATATCTTTATTTTAATTATAATAGTAGCTTTTTTTTCTTAAAAGTTAATTACTTTATATTGCTTTAGCTCTTTTTATTTTATACTTATTAATAAATTTTATATAAAATGAAAACTAAAAAAGGGTATAAAATATTTTTAAAATTACTTAGGTTAAGAAAAGGTTAAGTAATGATTAAAAGATTAAAATTATTATTAAATTTAATATTTTTTAATGGCTCTTTAATTTTATTATTTATATTAATGGTTTTAAAGTTATTATTATTATTAAAGTTTTTATTAATTCCTTAATTAACCTTATCTTTACCTAAATTATTATAATTTTTAAAAATTTTGTTAATTATTTTTTAATTAATTTTATCTTTATATTTTTTATTAATAACTTTATAATTAACTTTTTTTTAAAGATTTTATCATATATTTTAACAAATTTTTTAATTATAGCTTTAATTTATTTACTAATAAGATTAATATAAAATTTAATTAATGTTTTAATAGGAAAATTAATTGGTATATTTAAGATAAATGTTAATAGTAATAATTTTTTAAAGTGTAATATAAATTTTTTAATATTTAACCTTAGCTTAACAAGGGTTAAATTAAAGTAAAATGTATTAAAAAAATTTATTTCGGTTAAAAGCTAAGGCTTAATAAATAATTTAAGCAGAAGTATTTAAATATTATAAGGGTTAATAATCCTTTTAATATATATAGTTATTAAAAAATTAAAAAAATAAAATATATTAACAACGATAAATAAACCTATATTTAATATTAGTTAAGGTTTTGTAAAATTAGTGTTTAATATTAGTTAATATATTATTAAAGGGAATATAATTTATAATTTATATATTAAATAGTAAAGATTTGGTTTTAGTTTTAATTTTTATAAATTTATATTATTTTTTAATATATTATTATTATTAAATTTACTATTTTAAATAACTATTTAAATTACATACTATAACCATTATTTTATAAAAACCTTAAAACTTTTAATACCCTTAAAAAGTTAATAAAGTTAAATATATATAAGGTAATAATTTAATATATTTTATAATAAAAAAATAAGCCTTATATAATTATAAATTTAAAATTTTCACACTTATAAAAAGATTAACCTTAACTTAACATATATTTAATAAATATTATACTTATATAATAACCTTTAATTAATTTATAATAAAACTAATTTTAAAGAGAAATAAATATTATAATTTATAATTAATATAACTTAATAATAAAATATATTATTAAATACTATTTTATTTAAGTTTATAAATAAATGTTATATTTTATTATTTTTTTATTAAAATAAATTTATAAAAGGTATTATAATATTAGTTTAACCTATACTTAATATAAAATAAATATAAAAATATATAGGTTTTTTATAATATTTTTAATTATTAATATTATTATTAATTATAAGGATTTAATTATAATATAATTATTATAATATTTAAAATATATTTAACTTAAATAAATTTATATATATTAGTTTTAATATAAAAGTTTTATTAATATTATTAAAATTAAATATATTAACTTAAAAATATTAAACCTATTATAAATTTATATTAGCATTATTTTAAAAAATAATCTTATATATAATACCTAATTTAAAGGTGTTTTTTATTATATAATTATATAATAAGTATTAGCTATTATTTAATATTAGTTAAATAATAAAAATTTATACCTTATTATTATATTTAAAGATTATTATATATTAATTTAAAAATATTATTATATTTAATAATAATTAAATATAAATTAAACTAATATACTCGTGTATTAACATTTATTATAGTTATTATATTAAGTAGGTTTTTTTTAACATTAATATAATCTTATTATTTTAAATAAATAGTTAGTATTAATTTTATTTTAACTTAATGTTTATTTTATTAAATAGCATTTATTTTATTATATTTTAATTAGGTATAAAATTTGTAATATATTAACGAATCTTTTATATTATTAATTATTATTTAATAACGATTTAATAATAATATTAATATTATAAAAATAATTAAATCTTAAATATAAATTTATTATATTTAATATTTTAAATAAAGCTTAATAATTAATTAGTAAGGATTAAATATATTTTTAACATAAATTACTAACTTATTAAAAGTTATAATTATTATTTTAATTAAAAAAATAACTTTTAAATAAAAGTTATTAAATAAATAAAGCCTTTAATAAAAATATTAATTAAAATATATATTAAATATAATAATAATAGTTTAATTTTAATTTTTTTAATATTATTAATTATATTATTATTATTAAAAATTAAATTTTTATTATATATAAACTATTATATTA
Organism: Hypoxylon sp. EC38; assembly: GCA_002120335.1. Classification (NCBI taxonomy): domain Eukaryota; kingdom Fungi; phylum Ascomycota; class Sordariomycetes; order Xylariales; family Hypoxylaceae; genus Hypoxylon; species Hypoxylon sp. EC38. Next base: position 64,178 of record KZ111274.1, read on the forward strand.
ATTTAAATTATCGTTAAATTATTATTAAATTGTTATTAAACTTTTATTAATAATAGTTAAATTTATACTTAACCTTATCTTTATTTTTTTATATTAATTAATAATAATTTTTTATTTAAATATATTTATATTTAAATCTATTATTATATTTAAATATAATATAAAGTTTATTTTAATTATATACACTTATATTAATATTTACTAGCTTTTAAATGGTAATAATGCTTAAGATATTATCGCCATAATTATTTTTTGGTGATTAGTCACGTGATAAGGTGGTGGATTTGAGCCTTTTAGGTGCCCCAACCAGAACGTGAGGCCACCCTTAGTGGCACAAAAGCCCGAGTTTTACAAGGTTTAAGCTAAGCTACCCAGGAAGAAAAAATAAAAAGAAAGTTTAAAAATTAATAGTTTAATAAATAAAATTCGTAAAAATACACGGTTTTATATTTTAAATACCTTACATTTTAAACATTCTTTTAATAATTTTATATTATTATAAATAAGATTATTTAATAAGCTATTATAACTTTATACTTAAAGCTTTTTAAATATTTTTAATTTTTTAAGTTACTTTTATATTTATTAATATTAAAGTAAAATATTAATTTTAATAATAATTACCTTATATATAAGCTTAAATTAAAAGCATTAATAAAATATTATTAATATAAATCCTTTTATATTAAATAGTAAAAATAAAATTACTTTTATATTATTTTAAAGTTTAAATTAAATTTAAAATAGTTATTAATAAATTAAATTATTATTAATTTAATAAAATAAATTTATTTAAATTTTATAAAATATTATAATATTTTATTTATAATTTAAATAAATTTAATTTTTATACTTTTTTAATATTTTAAAATATTTAATAATTAATTAAAATAACTTTACTTTTTACTTTTTAATAAAAACCATTTATTATTAAATTATTACATTATTTCTTTTTAATATAATAAGCCATTTTATTTTTAATTAAGTAGTTTTTAATTAATAAATTATTTAATTTTAATTTAAAATATATAATAATTTAATATTAAAATTATTATTATGTTTTTAAAATATATTTTAAATTTAAAGGATTTAAAATAAATTAAAAATATATAAAAGAACTAATAAAAAAGATGTAATATTTTAATTTTTAATAAAAAAATTAATTTTTTAAAGTAATAATATGTTAAAATTACTTTATTAATACATATTAAAGTTAAAATTTTAAAACGTTATTAATTTATGTTTTAAATTTTAATTATTAAGGAAAAATAAAATAAAATAAAAGATATTATTTCGTTT
>KZ111274.1:68996-88875 GCA_002120335.1 Hypoxylon sp. EC38
CACACCTGCCACACCTACCACACCTGCCACACCTGCCACACCTGCCACAGCTCTCACTACACTGCCACATCTCGAAATTTTCAAAGTGATCGACACCTAAGATTCCCACGATAGGAAATTTTTGATAAGCTTCTTCAATTCGACACAATAGCCCTCGTAAAACTCGGGTAAACCTACCGACATCCTTTAGAGATACCATGAGAGCGCCAAGACTGGGATCGGCATGAGTAAACTTAAGACGGAATTGCTCATAGCTTTGGAGGACTTTCGGCGAATTGCCGATATTCTCGGACAACATGAACTTGTACTAGATACTAAAAGTTTCTACTACAGTCTTTTTGCATAATGCTTTCAGTTGCACCGACAAATCGCGGAAATCGCTGGCGCTGAAGCGTTTTCAGATTTCCTTAGTGATAAACTGAGCCGGCTAGAGTCGCTCATCGTCCCCGAGCCTTACATGATACGGGGAGAGACATCACGCTCCTATCCTAGCTTGGTCGCACTGCATCAATTTGTTAACTCCGAACACCATAATCAAAATGACATGAACAAAATTCTTAAAGAATGTATAAAATTCGGAACGAAAGACGAACAGGAAGCTCTGGTTCTTCTGTTAAAAGATAGCAATACTTATCTCAAGGCTCAGGCGTCCGCACCCACATTCTCACAAGACGTTGGTCTACTTATTCCCCTGAGAACGAGGCAAAGGCCACCAGATGGGATCTGGCCCGCTGCAAATTCACTCTTTAAAGTACTTGACTCGAGGAAGCGCTGTACATGCGACCCCGCCCATAAATACGTCGTACAGCTTTGTCTTGAAACGCATCGGGCGAAACTGGTTAATTGCGATTTTGACCTCTATCTTGGCCTTGGACAGGTATGGCAGGAAGCCAGAGTTCAGACAACAACGATATCATCATCCAAATTGCCTGCGATCATTGTTGATGGACCAAACCCAGCTGCTGCCGGTAATGGATCTCGCTGTCGCAGCAAACGGGAACGCATGGTGGAAAAACTATGCGGGGATATCATTAAAATCACAAGTAAACTACCTCACTATCGTCTCAGGTATCGCTTAGAGAAAGATAGTCTATGGAAGCTCCAGTCCGAAGAAAGCAACTTCAAGATCGACAAGTCTAAACCGCCTATGTCTCTAGCCAAGATCATAGCTGAGAGGTCCAACATGTTAAACGAGAAGACGAAGCGAATATTAAGTGTACTTCTAGGCTATGCTGTCTTCCACCTTCACGGCACACCATGGCTTCAGTCTCCATGGAGCTCATCGAACGTCTTATTTTTCCGCTCGCCGAGTGGAGTACCATTACGACCCTACGTCGAAACTCATCTCGACGATAATCCTAACAGAAACCCACTTGAACGCACTCCATCTGACGATGACGATTTTGACCCGGACGACGACCTATCTCCACCGTACCCATGCTTGGTCGACCTAGCTGTTGTGTTGATGGAACTTCATAAGGCCAGGTCCCTCGAGTCTTTAGCAGACACTTACGGGGTCCCAATGACTGAAGAAATGGACTCCACCGCTCGTTATATCTTTGTGAGAGAAGTCTTCAAATACTGTCGGGAGGACATTACCGATCAGACTCGAATGGCTATAAACTCGTGTTTAGATCCAAATATTGGTTTAAATGACGACGGAGAAGAACTAGATGAATACGGTCTTCGGGGTGTCATCTACCAGCAAATCGTCCGCCGTCTGGAAGATGAACTAGAGCAGGGCTTCAGCGACCTTTCGGTTGATAGGCTAGATACCTTGGTGCAGAATATGGATCTCGCCACCGGCGGTCAACCGATACGTCTAGAGCAATTGAGACACTCCTTAGATGTGACTGATTATTCCTCAAAGCCGAAACGACGGCTCTCGAATGACAATGCAGGTCGTCGAGTGCGTTTCTTAACCTCAACAGACGCTGAAGCCTCGGAACAGCCTAGCCTATCAACACCAAGATTAAGCACATCAGCCTGCGGCGGCGGATCTACATTTCTCTGTGAGAAAGAACTCCCTTCCAATAGCACTTCCAATCAGTAAGTCAATGATTATACACGCTTTCAGATATTCTGCTGACTCGAATAGTCGTCAAAATGGTGATCTGGCTGGACGCATTAAGCAATTACTGGCAACACCCAGAGAACGACCTAACAGGCCAGATACGATTCGTGTTCTAAACATTCCTGACGAAATATTAGAACATGAATTGCGAACGGAACTCGAGAAGCTTTTCGACTCGACCTGTAAGGTCCATAGCCTAGCCAGAACCACACGAGATACTCACTGGAGGAAATATGCAACTGTTACCTTCCCAGGCATGGCCAACGACAAGTTAAAAACCCTGATTACGACAGAAGAAATTAGACTACGCGGCTCTCTCAATTTGCAATATGATACACATTTTCTTGGAATAACATCCCTATACGATGCTGGAGATGAAGCTATGGTCGAGTAAGTAATAAAAGTCCTCAATATCTAACTTCCCTCCCACCCAATCTCCTTTTACCCCTTTCCTATAACGTATTCATGCTGACGTCACTGAATATCAAAGTATAATTGCCATCGAGGGCCTGGGCACGAATCCGTTTGGCACCTTCCGATGTCCTCAGGGCGATGAGATGTGGCTCCGGGATTATTTACCAGATAATTTCCAGTATTGCAGAATCCTGCTCTACGGATATGATTCCAAAGTGCCTGGCTCAAGATCTGACCAAAGTATTCGAGAGATCGCTGGCACGTGCAAGAATGTCATCTTGGACTTCCGCAAACTTACGAAGGTACTCACTAAAACTTTCCCAATCCTAATCAACGGGACTAACTTGTGCTGCAGACGGAAAACAGGCCAGTAATATGGATAGGCCAATCGATGGGAGGACTTATCGTGCAGGAGGTATGCCAGTAACTTGTGGATTTCGTCTAGATACGCGAACTAACACTAGAAAGGTTTTGAGCCAGTCACGCCAGCACAGGTCGTTTAATCTTCCCGGCAACCTCCTTACGTGCTCTCTCGGCTTCCTCGGATACGGCGTCCCAACCAACGGACTCAAGAACGACTCTCTCCTGGAAGTCGTGAGGGGCCAGCCGAATTTCGAGATGATCAAAAGCATCTGTATCGAGGATAACCGAGCTTCGCACTACTTGAACGACTTAGCAAAGCGGTTCCCCCTCTGCGAGGACAGCCTTAGCATATACTACTTCTACGAGACTAATCCGTCCGACGACCTCTTAGTACGGCCCCCCTCCGTCCCTCCTCCCACTTAGCTCTGCACGCTTGATAGCTAAAGTGGCCTAACACGTGAAATAGGACGCCCGAGCCCCGGCTCGGAGACGAGTCGACGATCCCGAAGCCGTGGACCGCGAAAACACGTATTGGATACCTCGTAACCACTCGGAGCTAGTGAAAATCTCGAGCCGCAGCGACTACACCTACATGATAACCACGCAGGTCATATCGATCATTCTCAACAGCACAAGAAGTAATTGAACATGGGTACCTTGCACAACTAGCGAACATACCTACATAAAGCCACAACCTCTTCCTAATACATAGATTCCTCACCACCCCGCCTAGCAATCTGGGTTCGTAGTTCGGGGACTATCATCTAGCCTCAATCTACCAATCCCCTACTATCTAAGCGCAAAAGGATACTGAAGCCAGTTTAAACACATCCCATATCTTAGATACACGTACATATGTACATATCATATCATATCAAATATCTCCAGCGAAGTAGCCAAGCCACCGTCGGTCCCCAGGGTCAAGGATCAAGGATCTCCACATCTGTCTTCGGCTAGAGGGGAGAGAGAGGGCCCCGGCTGGCTAGCCATTGGGAATATCTGACTATTCCCAAGCAGTCTAGACGCGACGCAATATCGTTCGATTATAGAGGGGCGCAGGGCTGTCCGGTGACGTGACTATGACTTGCGGGTATGCCTGTACGACGAACTGGAGATAGTCTCGAGATCTAAACACGTTGATGGGTTACCGAAGATCTCGTAATGAATGATGGAGTGTTTATGGGAGGTAGGTACGTATAGAGGATCATTTAACGCTTGGTGATGTTTTTACATAGGTCCTATCTAGGAAGTAGGTCAGGAGGCATACTCTGGGCGGTATGTAACGAACCTTTTAGAGCCAAGATGTCGCCTATTATATGATGTTGAACGAGACTGGTATGATAATAGGGAGTTGTATTTAATCTAAATCTAATACGAGGACTCAATGTCCACGAGAACATTTCGGCTGTTCAATAACCATCAATTCACCAAGTGACGAATGAGCCAATACGGCACTATTCACAGAGCATGCAGCGCAAACGTAGCCGTAGGAAACCTGTTGATTCAACCCGAATCATATGGACATTCAATATGTCCAATGCAATGCTACCTAAACAATCAGCTATAAGTAGCTCATAAGAGAGAAGACAGAGAGAGATCATCATCGATCGTAGCGGGACGAGCTAAAAGAGAGAAAAAAAAATTCTAATCTAAACATTCGTCGTAACTCGAACCCGCTGTCGTTCCATTCTTCTTCCACTCTCCTTTCAATTCGTCCATTTTTCCTCATATGGAGAGGGCTCTCGCCAGTTTTTTTTCTCACTCTTTCTATCGTTAAAAAATTGTCGAAAGAGGACAGGGACATGATGCTTTGTGTTGTTGTTGTAGTTTTGGGATATCAATCAGCAGCTAGAAAGAAAAAAAAATACCACCCATCATCGCGATACCTCCCAATTCCGTCAAAAACTCCCCCAACGCCTTTGCGCGAAAGCGGAGACCCTTCCTCCCAGTTAAGGGGACGTGCCCCCGGAACGCCGTCCATGACAACACAGAATTTAGCCGCCCGACAAGGTAGCTACTAGCCCTTGTTAACAGAACCCTTCGGAAGAGTTTGAAAAATGCAGATAATCCATTGTTGCCTTGTGTGAATTTAGATAACTCATGGTGATTGTGCCTGGTCAGTGGGATCTAGAATCATGCCTTCCTCTGCCTCTTAGCAGCTCGGCCGGGACTATCGTCCAGATCGTTTCGGAGGATTTCCTCGGTTTCGGTCGAGCTCGGCGACTTGTTATTCGGCGTGCTAATGTGACCGGTGTTCAGAGGGTCCCCAGTTGCGAACTCGCTGCCGTCCGGATTCCAGTCGAAACCTGCGCTATTGTTGAAGTTGGGAGCGTCGAAGTCGAAGTCCCCCCCCACTCCGTCAGCAGTATACGCATTTGAATCGATGTACTGGTTCAAATCGATATTATCGTCGAAGTATCCAGTTGAATCGTCTAGACCAGGTATTCGGCCCGAAGGGCTAAGCGGTCCTAATAGATGGTTTAGATCCTCTAGCTTCTGAGCTTGTTCAGTCTGCATGCGGTGGAGATGCTCGAGTTCCTCTTCCGTCTGGGACATCCGCTGGATCGACGGTGGAAGCACCGAGGGCAAGATAGGGGATAGAGAACTCCGTCCGTTAGGAGCTGGCGCACTTCCGTTGGCTGAGATTCCTACACCACCGTTACGTGGATCCGCTGAGACGGGAGGAGAAGTCGCAGAAGAAGCAGGTGTGGCGGCAGTGCTGTTGTGACCACCAGACATGATACTCAACATGCGATTCCGTTGATCATTGGTTAGAGTTGCTGACGTGTGAGCAGCCACATTGGGAAGATCGACGGAAACATTGCCAGAACTCGTATTTGCATCTTGAATGATCTTCATCATGCCTTCCTGAGGGTTCGACTCTAGTTCCTGCTTGAGATAAGAAGGTGTACTAGCTGCTTCTGTCGGAGTATCGAAGACCTCGGTGACTGACCCCATCTGAGGTTGTTGATGATTGGAATAGTTTGGAAACTGTGTCGTAGGAGCTGCTGCTGGGGGTGACCTAGCGGCTTGGGACTGAGGGATAGGAGGTAGAAGGCGGTGTTGTCTCTTGGGGGTGCCCGTAGGTGTCGCCGAGTTCGTAGGTACTTGCTGTTGCACCCAATCCCCAAGATCGACCACACTTCCCTGACCCTGCGGCGGTGGCATCTGAACGTTAGGTATGATACTGGCCAACAAATCATTCACGTTCTGCACGCCTCCTTGCTCCTCGAGCGACTTCCTAAACACATTGGCGAGGAAATTCAAGATAGCATTGATAGAATTTTCATGGCGATCATGCATGTTCTGGAACATGATGGCCTGCTGATATAGCTGGTTGTGCTCTTGTCGCAATCGCTGGATCGCTTCGCTGATTTGTTTCTGACGTTGTTGTAGCGCCGCCATCTGATCCCGGACGACAGCCAACTCCTTCTTTTGGAGAGGCCCTGACTCAGGTGCCGGCAATGCTCGGCTTTGTGCATTCTGCTGAGTAAACGGATGGCCGATGGACTCATCTGTCGTCACAACATCTTCATCGCTTTCGCCCTCACCCTCATCGCCGCGTTTTTTGCCACCCTTTTTGTTGCTACCACTTTTCGGCTTGTTGATTAACCATAGTAGATTGGGGTGGCCACGCTTGAAGTAAGGGTTGTAATATTCGCTCGGGCTCTTGTTCTTACGCTCGCTAGCCTTCATAGAATTATCTGAAAGACCAACTTTTTTGTGGAACCCATACATGTTAAGCTGCCTAACAAAGGACGCATAGTTGTTATGCTTGAACAGCTCAGGGATCAATGTTTTGGCAAACTCATCTTCATCAAGAACAATAAAGGAGTCTCCCTTCTCTGACCACCTGATCAAATCCGTATTCTTCGATTCCTCCAGGAAGCTGTAGAAATAATTAACGAGGTGTACATGAAAGCAGGCTTAGGCTTAGGCTTACCTATTCAGCTTTTGTACGAATGGTGGGATCTGCTTCCGCTTTGCCTGAGCTTCCCTTTTCGCCCTTTGAGCCTTCTCCTCAAGTAGCTCTATATTATCATGTTCATCAATAGTCCCATTCGTCTGAGGGGAAATCAAATTTTCATCGAAATTTGGCCAAGGATCGGTTTGCTGCGGGGTGAATGCACGATTGGTGGTGACAAGGGCATTATTGATGCCTCGCCTCGCAAGGACGGTCGAAGGTGTGCTTGGTCCATACTGGGCCTGTGGTGGCGAGGGCACCACACCATAGCCATTTACTCCATTCGAAGTATTATCGACGAAGGCGCCCGCATTGTTCCCATTCCACCTCAATAACTGCTCTTGCGTAGCATAAGGTTGCGCCATTTGCTGTGGAATAGGCACGGTACCCGGAGCCGGTCGTTTTAGGGGATTCGGAGATGGCATAGGGTGGTGGTAGTAGCTGTACATGGGCCACGACCAGTAAGAGTAATGTTTAGAGCACGGTCTTGTCTAGCTGCCGGCCTACTTTCCCAAGTGGCGATAAGGAATACCGTATATTCCTTGCTTGAGGAGATATCCCCAAGTGTTAGAACACTGCTAAATTCAATGAGAAGTAAAATATGACAATGGCGCGAATCGTCGACGTTGGTCAATGATTGCCGTTGGAGATGGCGGATCGCAGAAGCGGGGAGTTGGGATGGCGTGAGATCGGGTGAGAGACGGCTAGATCGTGTACGAAGCCGGGAGGCTGTGGATAGAAAGTAGGCGACCGGACTAGGCTCCTAGCCGCGCAAAGGTTTTGTAGGGCGACCGTCGGCACCCAAGGCTGTGGCTGTTCTGTTTCGGTGAGAACGGACCCGATGCTGTATGTTTGACTAAGGCAACCAATGAACGAAAATGTTTATGCGCGCAAATATTCGTGGCAATTCTCAGATTTTGGCGGTCCGCAGTTCAGCTGGAGGAGGATGGTGGATTCCAGGTTTTCCTTCGCATTCATACCTTTTGCATATATATCGCCTTAAGCCTCAAAGGGGTTGAATGACGAGAGAAGGAAGTGAATCAATCGTGGAAGGCGAAAAGAAGCTTTTAAGACCCCGAACCGAATTGTCTCTGATATTTGCGACAATGACGAAGTAAACAGCCTGGTAGCTGAGATGTTGTCAAGGATAAAGGACAAGGGGCTAAAGTAAAGCCCGTTGTTCTCGAAGTCGCAAAAAAGTAGTTCGATGTCGCAGTATGCCTAAGCTAGGGTAAAGGTAACACAACGTGTATTAAACTTCTCAGCTAGGCGTTCTGGAGACGTAGCTTCGAAAAATGATGTATGTAAGGTATGTAAGGTTAGGTAGCTCGGCAAAAAGAAAATTGGGTGTGCGAGCGCCAGCGTAATTTAGTACAAGAATAGAAATGGGTAATGCGGGAGCTTTGATGGGATTTTCAGAATTGACCGGTCTTCCGATTCACAAACCGTGACACCCCAAGACTAAAAGAATTCGTTCGTTCCGTGTCTTGGCTTAGTCTTTCCACTGTGTGCACGCTGTGACCGAACTGAACCGAGAGAAGTAGAGCACCTAGGTAAGCAGCCGAACCGGCGGACAACGAGCAGACGGGAGAATCTTCTAATACCTAGATTCGGTAGTAAGTGGCATCAATGTTCATTGTGAAATTTAGAAATTTAGCAATTACGACGTGTATAAAGGAGAAACCTGGGTTACGGCCGTTGGTTTATACCTATCTGAGGGTCATGCCAGTATGATGTCCTCTTCTAAATACATGTATTTGAGGGATGTATTTGTTTTTCGGTCATCGCATCCATCCGGCAAGTGGGCTTGCCAAAATTGACAAGGCCCGCTAGTATGGTACAAGCTTACAAGCTACAGCAGCACGAGCTACGGTACATGTCATATTACTATGGGTACCCCATAATTACTATTCTCGCCCAATAAAAAATGATCCTGATAAGATAGACTAGCAGCCCACTTAGACAGCTAGACTGTCTTGTTCGTCATTCTTGCAATCGGATGATTATCTCGTCATCAAAAAAAAAATATCTTAATTGTATCAAAAGTCTAGAAGCCTATTACTTTATTGGTCTTGCTGATCTTGGGTTTCCTATCCCTGGTCATGATGCTCATCGTCTTACGACCCCCTGGGTTTGTACTGATGCTATCTCGATGTACTGCGGTACAGTTACAGAGATCTAGATACGAGCTTGTTATATAGGGACCAGTGCGCGAGACACCATCGAAAACCTGTGGAGTTATTAATAAGAACCATGTCTTGGGTACCTACAGGTCCGGACCAACTCCTCCAGAGGATGCAACGCTAGCCCGGACGTACCTAGTAGCGATGCCTGCGAGGGGGTACCTGCTATTGGGAATTAAATGGGATTTTCCGCGGCCAATGACCAGAAGCTGACTACATTATGCCTTTCCCCATAATCCAGGTTCAAAAACCCGATTCTCACCTTTATTTACGATTGCGTTGAAATATCGAAACAATTTTAGCTAACTTAATTTTTCCACCTTCTGCGCCTGTATCGCACGACCCACGCCGCTTCAGGTCGATAGGGGATGCATCACCCATGTTATGCTTCAGTATCAGAAGCGAATAGAATTTCTCTAGTCTGGGGTATCATGGTCTATTTCACTTCGTAACCAACACAGATACAGTCCTCTCCGGAGCAAAATAATCATCGGGCTCCTCTGCCAGCCAGGGCCGATGCTCTTGCCAACTTGGCATTCCTAGCTTGGTCCCATTCCCTCCCCGAGTTGCCAGATTGTGCCTCTCTTTGCGCTCTCTTCTCCTCTTTGAGTGTACGGGCCTTTTCTCGCGGATCAATAACAACTAATTCTTCTTCGGCCTTCTTTCGGTAAGAAAGGTCCTTGCCCAGTTTATCGGCCGCAAAGCTCAAGGAATGTGACATCCATCCTTCGTCGTCGCTCTCTTCCTTCTCCGCCTTGTCCCACGAGTTGCAACTCTGACAGTTTGCAATAAAGTGCAAGTCGCAGAGTGCATCTTCATCCTGCTCACCCGAACCATGCTCGGCACCATCATCCTTGATATGGACATTCGGTTGCTCTTTTTCGGGCGCAGCTTGGCCGAGCTTGGAACGAAAAGCCTGAAGTGATAACAAATCCTCGTTCGCTGTAGTCCCCTCACCGCCTCTCCGCCTCTTCCGGCCACGTGTAGAAGTCTGTGGGATTAGTTGCTCCAATGCTGTTTTCTTAACCTCCTTAACCGGCTCCGAATGTATAGTCCGTTTCATAGATGCTTTCAAAGCTGCTATTTCTTCGTTTGCTTGTTCTAGCGCGGATTTCTTCTTGGGCTCTGGCTCTGGGGATGATTCGTCATGGGTAGAAATAGGTACGCTCTTCATCGGTGGAGGAGATAGTTTCGCATCCGGTTTTGTCTCACTTCGGGATTCGCGGAGTGGTATAGTCGACTTGGCCATTTCATCCTTCTTCTTAGCGCTGCTCTTAGGTGGCTTGACTGCGGGCGTGGGCTCCTCGTCCACGTCCATAACAATTCGCGAGTCGAATTTCGCCTTCTTTAGAACTGGTGCGTCATCGTCACCCTCTTCATCGCCAAAACTCAACAGTTTTTTCCCAGCCTTAGATTTCGTCTTCTTTTTCTTCTCTGTAGCCGGCGCCTCTTGAACCCGTTTGGCTATCCTTTCGCGCTTTTTCATATCATCGAAAGGATTGACAAGAATTTCGACATTCGTAATTTTTATAGGATAAAGAGGTCGCTCGCTTCCCTCAGCTACCTCAGCTTCACCCATACGAGCCAAGTTGTAAATTGTGTCACCCACTACCCTCCCAAATACCGTGTTCTTGTTGTTCAATTCCTCCGCTTTGTCCAGAGTGAAGAAGAATTGACTGGAGTTCGTGTCCGGCTTGCCTTCGTTTGCCATGCCTAGCAACCCCCTTCGGTTGAATTTCAATCGTGAATGAAACTCGTCCTTGAAATTTACACCTGTCGGGCCAGCATTCTTCCCGTGACGCTGGTCCATGGGCCATGGATCCAAATCGCCGCTGTATGCACCGCCATCGTAGATGGACTCGCCTCCGTTTCCTGTTCCAGTGGGATCTCCTCCCTGTATAATAAAGCCGGGGACGAGGCGATGGAATATGGTATTGTCGTAATATCCGTCGAGACAGTGCTGTAGGAAGTTTCGCGACGTGAGAGGCGTCTGTTTTGCGAAGAGTTCGACGGACAAGTCGCCTTGGGTTGTATGGAGGATAAGCGACGCGGTAGGCTGCGGCTCGAGATTATAGATGGACGACATCTTCCTCCGTGGCCAGGAACGACGACTTGCTAATTGAAATGGCCGGTGGTAAAAGTCGATAGCACGACGGCTGAACTGGAGAAGAATGAATTGTTAGGCGCGGTTTGTTCAAGGTTCAAATAAAAATGGTTGCACGATGAACAAGAAGCTTCCATATGCATCTAAAGTATATGGTACTTCATCCATGTAGCATATTTCGGCTCAGTAATAGGTTCTTGATACCTAAGCTCCTATTCTACCGCATAAAAGTTTATCTTATCAGGCGTTGTATGTTGTAGCTCTTACCTGGAATACACCAAAATTTAGCTTACTCCACCTGTAAGGCCACTATGCAGGGTCTCGATTCGCCTCAACATGCCATCAAAAAGGTTTTCAGTGCCGATTTAGCATTCCCATCTTGAACAAACAAACTAGCGAATTTCCAAGTGGCTGAACATTCAACCTTCTTCGCCGGGTGAGATTTTGCAAATCGTGGCGTTGAACACTTCGCTCTCGGTGACTTATACCCATATGCTGGTCGAATCTGACTACACATATATATCGTGGTGTTAAGATCATTGTCACTAAAAGCATAGAAGCTGAAGCAGTCCCACCACGCGCAGACTCCGGGGGATAACCGTCGCTACTATGGCGGCACACGATCCAAATCCGAATTTACCGCCCTCGGAGGCAACAAATGCCGTTTTAGTTCCGTCCGATGAGCTACCGGAAGGGGCGCAGAAAGTCGAGGAGATCGACTTTAATGCCTTTAAGGGACGGCCTATTACCGTGGATGACATGGTCGAAGGCATGAAGCATATGGGATTCCAAGCATCTTCTATGGCCGAAGCCATACGAATCATCAACGATATGGTTAGCAAAGGGAAAGTATGCGGTTACTCATAGATCGTTGACTAACGATTACTGAAGCGGGCATGGCGCGATCCAGAAACTGGTGACAAGACGACAATTTTTCTCGGATATACATCCAACATGATCTCATCTGGACTAAGAGGAATATTTCGATACCTCGTAGAGCACAAGCATGTTTCGTGTATTGTCACATCCGCCGGTGGTATCGAAGAAGATTTCATTAAGTGCCTTGGAGATACCTACATGTCTTCATTCAGCGCCAAGGGGGCTGAACTTAGAGCCAAAGGCTTGAATCGAATAGGAAATCTTATGGTTCCCAATGCGAATTATTGCGCTTTTGAGGACTGGGTTGTGCCCATCCTAGACAAAATGCTCGAAGAGCAAGAGGCAAGTAAAGGAACCGAAGAGGAAATCAACTGGACCCCGTCCAAGGTTATCCACAGACTGGGTAAAGAGATAAACGACGAGAGGTCAGTATATTACTGGGCATACAAGAACAACATACCAGTGTTCTGCCCAGCCTTGACAGACGGCAGTCTAGGTGACATGCTATACTTCCACACATTCAAAGCCTCGCCGCGACAATTGAAGATCGACATCGTGGAAGATATTCGACGTGTCAACACCATCTCCGTGCGGGCTAAACGGGCTGGAATGATAATATTAGGTGGCGGGGTTATCAAGCACCATATTGCAAACGCCTGCTTGATGAGAAACGGTGCCGAATCAGCTGTTTACATCAACACTGCTCAGGAGTTTGATGGTAGCGACGCAGGAGCGCGACCAGATGAGGCGGTGTCCTGGGGAAAGATTAAGGTTGGAGCCGATCATGTCAAGGTAAGTGGCTGAAATTTCTTTGTCCAACTTGTATCTTCTGTCATTTGGCTAAAACTGGACCTAGGTTTACCTCGAGGCATCAGCTTGCTTCCCCTTCATCGTAGCTAGCACTTTCGCGAAAGATGCGTAGATACCTAAGTAGAGACTATGATTAGCACGGTAGAACTAAAAACTTTATTTGAGCCGCATAGTCTACGCTGCTTTTAAGCACTAAACTCTACAGTGCCATGAATAAAAAAAATACTATCCTTTAATATTCTTTTTGCGAACAACTGCATCCTGGCGAGGGAGTGTCCATCCCATCAACTTCTAATCTCAGCGCATTTATTTCCATATGACTGTATTATCACAAGTATATCTGCATATATACGTCTCCTGAAGGACGTTCACAGATCCCCTCCCCAAGGGCTCATATAGGCTTACTCACTACGCTAAACGACGTCTGAAGCCGCAATAATCCTTACCTCTACCATCATCAGGGACTTCCAATGGAGATGTATTATTCAGAGGGCTTCTTATGATGACTATCGATATACCTTCAGGCTAGAGCATCTTGGCTAGAGTGTCTGAATGCCAAAAAGTCCTGGAATCACAGCAACTCCGAAATTACCTGATTCATAAGCATTAGCTTTCAAAAAGAGTAGAGTAGGCTTCGTGGAGGAAATCAAATTGGCATCGCTTCCCGTTAAGGTCTTATTCTGGAGGAGTTTCCCGACTATTCTTCCTAGATATCGCATATGGGTTTTTCTTGGCTGTGGTCTCTTGAGCGGCTCACTCTCACTTCTGGCTGGCCATTACTTATTCCCAGAGGCGACCTTGGATTATCGAACCGTCTGACCACACTTCCCTAACATGCCTTCCGAGTTCAATCCCTTTCTTGCCTTAGTCCTGGGGGCTGATGAGAATGAAGCGCAAGCCTCCAATCGCGCACAAAGGATAGCCCTGACCTTGCCGACACAATCACCAAGCTCCAACCATATGGATGTCCCTTCTACGTCAACGCCGGATCTGCCTCCATCTGGGCTAGAGTTGCTGAGGGACTCTCCGGTCAAGTTTCAAGAGTATTCAAAATCAAATAGCGATCAAAACCTAACTCCTGTGCCGCCATCCGAGTTCTTGCCACACCACGAACCATCAAGCCATATTGTCTTTGTGAAGATCCTAGCCTGCATATTAAGAGCAGAAAAGGACACAGTTAAGTAAGTGCTATTTCTCTAGTAGGAAAAAATTAAGTTTTGATTTCGCCGGAACTGGCAGTTTCGATCTATCGTTTATATTTGCGCTGGAGAGGAAATGGCATTCGGCAAGCCTTCCTCCCATCAAAGTAATGGGTGCAATCCATTTACTTCTTCTTGGTAGCTCAACATCGATCCCGAAATTCCCTTCTTCAAATACACGAGGGTTCAACTTCAAAATCACTTTAGATATCAACTTCTATATCATCGAATTAATTCGACTAACAACACTCCAGGGCAGCCTTGACGTTACTGGCCTTACGTAACAGCATGGGCCACGATAATATTAACCCAGTAGAGGCGGCCAAGCGCGCGAATGTCGATGCTTCGGTGCAAAAGTACATGGCCGATATCAATCATGCAGTAGGAGGCTCGCCACCCAGCAATGCTTCGAGAGAGGACTGGAATCGTTACCTCGATGCCTTCATGAGCGAGAAACGACGTAGAGACAAGGAAGACGAGGAGAACTCTTGGTCTGAGCTTGCTAAAGCCACCCGGTACGTCGAACGGATGAAACAACCAGTCCAACTAGCGAGCAGCGGCACCGAAGAAGACAACATACTCAAAACTCCCGGATCTACAACATCAGGCTGGCAAAAGGACCAGAGCGAAAAAAGACAGGCAGCTAAGCATAGTCCGAAGGAGAAATCTAAGAAGGCAGAAGAGAACGATGGACAGCAGCAGGCGATTTTCGGCAGCCCAAATTTGCCAGGGAGTCTCACGTCTACTACTACTCCTCTGCCACATTTGGCGGACATACCCGAGGGCCAGAAACCTAAGAAAAGACGCCGGACAGGAGCAGAGATCCTCGAATCTGACCTGGGTAAGATGTGGGAGCCTCGAGTAGATCTGTACGGACACAGGCCCGCCAGGCGGGGTAAGAAATCCATATAGAAGATACAAATTAGGAATGAACTCGTTGCGAGAAGTTCATCGTTCGCAGGGGAAGATGGATTGTTTGCATGTGCGTCGAATTCATATTGCTTGGTTTGATTATAACAGGTGTTATGGGAATTCACTGGAGTCTGGAAGGCGTTGAAGGTCGTGAATTCTGGTAGGCATTCACGAGCCGAGTGCGTTTCAAACATACCTACATATGTACTTATAAGTTACTCTTAATAGTAGGACCTTGTCCTTGCCGGACATGGAGGATACGTTGTCAATTTGATGTTAGTTGCATTTGCAGATCAGGTTGGGACGTTTTCTGCATGACAAGCGCTACCCTAAGGGTACCTACCTCGTACCGATGTCTCCACGCGAAGGTACGGTACATGGAAGGATGAACAGCCGGTTATGGCTTGAATAAGCTTAGCGCATGATGATTTACCGCCCGGTGCTCCGCGAATTCATCGTTTTGAATGTACGGTACCTATAGCACATACCCTTAATTTAGTATATCGCTAGTGTGTTCTAATAGAGTTTTCCATTCAAATTTTACTGGACGTTGTAGGCAAACTACAAAGGGGAATTTTAATGCTTTGCATTGTCCTTCTTCTCATTTGCAAGGGCGACGAATGTATAGTCTACATCACTGGTGAGCTAATTTGCTTGTTTGTTCGTTATACATATAATCTATATGTGGAAGTTACACGCAGAGAGGATCTTCATCCCACATATAACCTGATCATGCATGCCCACAATTGGCAGTCTCAAATTATGTGGATTCTTGAAAGTGCAAATTGGACGTGATTGGATTATAACCGGTGGCAAGTGCAGGGGTGTTCTTCGACGACCGCAATGGGGGGTCTGATTGAGCCTGCCATCTTTAAATCGTAACAGGTTAGCGGCTTCTGGACTCCGGCGGTTTGATCCCTGTTTGGTTTAGTTTAGTCTAAGCCTAATCTGGGCCCACTAGTCGTCCAGTCTCAGCGCCGGCTGCCACGCGAAGTCTGTGTTTTCAAGATCTCCAAATTTCAGCCTCTTCGTACTTCTACCATCTTCAAGTGTCCTATCACGGAGTAGTGTTTCAAACCCTTCAGATACCTGCGCGTTCACCAGAAGCAGGGTCCTTTATACCTACCTTTATACCAATTCTATTCCTAGATAGCCCCAAGTGTCGAAACCGCCAAAGCTGAATTGAGGAGAGGGGCTTAAAGTATTGCGCTCTGTTTCTCATTCAGACTCACACTACCGCACCTTATTCCGTCGAACGCGACTTGATCGAGAAGTCCGACGCCGCCATAAGTCCTATGCTTTGTATAATCATTCATTAGCTCCATGAAAACTTCATAGGCTGGTATTATAGGCGGGCCTACTCTGCCCTCGTGCCTCATGTAAGCCAATCCCTTCTCTAGACTACTGCCCTTTAGCAAGATTATCGCCATCGCACAAAGTTTCACTGGGTACCTCTTAACGTCTTTGATATATTATGGAATTCGTCTTTCATATTGCCCATGTGATGTACTAGATGAAGTGTATTGCTTCCCTAGACACATCTCATTCTGAACAAGACCCTGGTAGACCCAATTGTTTCAGGTGCATTTCCCTTTTACCGTTCCTCGCGCTTATCTTTTTTTTTCTTGTAGGGCTTCTCGCTACAGTGGGTCGCGATATGATGGCGACTCGCGTCGTTCTAGGTCTCGAGATCGTTCACCAGATCGAAGATCACTGTATAGCGATGGTGGACCACGGCGTTCATCGGCAGAATCCCGATCGAACAGCTCGGCATTTCAAACTAACCGGGATTCCTTTCGTGATGCCTTGCCAAGAGATCCTCCAAGAGGCCCGAAGGCTCTACTCGATGCCCCTAGTGGACCTCGCGGGGGCGGGTATTCTGGTGACTTTCGCGGCAGAGGTCGTGGACGAGGACGAGTCTGGCGAGACGACAGCCGAGACCGTGGAAGGGATCGAGATATTGACTTTAGAGACCGAAGAGACAACTCGTACCGAGACGAACGCAGCCGAGAACGTGACCGTGGAGATTGGCGGGACCGTGACCGAGATAGTTTTCGAGGACGACGACCATCGCCTCGTGGACGATCACCTCCAGGGAGGGATTTCCGAGATTCAAGAGACTTAAGAGATGCTCCGTTAGGTGTCGACGCAGACCGAGCCCGACGTGGATCGCGAGATGGCCCCCTTTCAGCCGGATCGTCTTCCTCTGACCCTCCCTTTGGACCTTCATCATATCGAGGCGGATATAGCAGCCGAGGACGTGGAAGGGGTCGCGGTGACTGGGATCGAGGTCGTGGCCGCGGATTCTATGATGATCGTGACAGATATGGTTCAGCCTTCAGGTCCCGTTCTCAAGAAGGTCGGTACCGAGATAGAGATGATCGTGACCGCGACAATAGGTATCTTGACTCCGACTTGCGCCCTCGCGATCACCGAGACGACCGCGATGTGCGTGATCGCGAAGTTCGACCAAAGCTTGAGAGAGCATCGCACGAACCACCCCCACTACCAGCGAAGGACGTGTCGCCGCCACCCGTCGCCCCAGCAGCACCATCTTTTGGGTCAGTGCCTAACAGAATTGTGTCAGCAACTGAGGTTGGATCTGTAACAGGCAAGGTACCACCAACGGGGCCAAGGGCCCTCAAAGACGAACGGCCAGCACCGTCAGGCTCTACACCAGGTTCAGATACAAGACTACCTCCTATCGGCCCATCCAGATCATCTTTCTTGGAAATTAGCCCACCTACTATTCCATCCGGTCCCCGTAACAATCGAGCGGGGCCTTCGAGTAAACAGTGGATTAATCCTAATATTAATAAGAACCGTGTTCCCGAGTCACCAAAGTTGAGCAGATCTCAGGGGCTCCCTCAATCTCGACCTGCTGGATTTCGTCCGGATAGCGCGCCTTCGGATCAACCTGCGGATATCGTCCAACGAGCACCCAGTGGTGATGCACAAGCCGATCAGCAATCGAGCTCGGTAGACAAGCAGCCTCGCGACTTACATACGATCGGTGAAGGCGAGGAGTTTACTAAAATAGACCAGCGACCGCGATCTGCCAGATCTTCCTTAAGTCAAGAAAATAAACTTCAAGATGCGCCTAGTAATGAAGTTAAGAACGAAGAAGGCGAAGTAGAACAGACAGAGAATCCTGCCAGGGAGAGTTCCGTTGCGCAAACGGAGACCTTACCAGTGATGGACTCGGAGAAGATGAAGCCGAAATCAGATCGACGACCTACACTTAAAGTCCCACCCAAACATGTTTCCTTACCTCGGAAGGAAGTAAAGCTACCTATATTGGATCACTCATCAGAATCAGATGAGGAAGAAATTGGCGATGTTATTGAATCGCAAATGGAAGAAGTGGAGGCGAAATTAAGGAAACTTGAAGGCGCGGAAGCGGCCGTACCAATGGATGCAATAGTGCGTCACGCAATAGTATCGCTCGAAGCTATCGCGAAGATTATGAACGAACCTGAAGGCTTAGTGGACATGGTCGGCCCTATCCCTGAAGATGTCGTCTTACCTGGCAAAACACCCATCGAGCCAGAACCACAGATTGAAAGAGCGCCGAGTGTCGAAGAACCTAAAGAAACTGAGAATGTGGCAGAAGCTAATGATACTAAAGAAGTTATCCAGGAGAAGATCCCGTCACCCGTAGTGGAAGAACCTCCTTTGGAAATCCCTGGTCCAAGCGCAGAGCTTCCCCAACCCTCTATTGAGCAAGATGTCGAGATGGCTGCACCTCAAGACGCACTACGTGATGACAAGAAAGCAAATGGCGATGACGGAGATGTGACCATGGAGGATGTGTTGGATGTTAGCCAGCCAGATTCTGAATTACAGGCTCCGCTCCGAACCCAGTTGTCAGCTTCTCATAAACAATCTATTGAACCAGCATTCGAGGAGGCTCAGATCCAATCACAGGAGATTAGCAAAAGGGGCTCTAGTACACCATCTCCAGCTGAAGAGGACGAAGATGAAACCGATATCGAGGATGTCGACCTTCACACTATTGAAATTGTCCGCGAGCATATGGCGACCCCTCCGATTGAAAGTCTTCCCTACTTTGATGAAAAGCCGTGGTTTAAGGATCAGGCTTTTCTGAAATCGATGGACTCTCCACAGCCAGGCCTACACGCTTTTATTTTAGCGAAATTGAAAGACGAAGCATGGCGCCGTACGACCGAGGAGACACATATGAAGAAGCTTTACGACTCGAACTACGACAGTTATCTACGCTTTACGATGTCAGATGATCCCGTCGCTGTAAAGAGCCGAGAGAAGTTTACTTCCGTCACTGGATCCGAGCCTAATGTGCAGAAGCCTGGATTCCACGAATCCAAGCCTGAAGGAACGAGGCGAAGTAGATACGCTTCGGAACGTGATCTAGAGAGGATCTTGGAAGAGTCACGGCGCGTGGAAGATGAGAAACGAGAGCGCCAAATGCAAGCAGAAAGGGAAAGGTATAGGACCGAGAAAGAGGCGGTATTACCTTGTCAATACCAGTTACCAGAAGAACGAGAGAACGATTCCTACCGAGACGTGACCGGTTATATCCAGGCCGAGAAAACGGTAGCGGCTTGGCAGTTACTGCCACCCGTGGATAATTTCACCGAAGAAGAAACCGCGATATTTGAAAAGGCGTACCTCGAGTTCCCTAAACAATGGGGCCGGGTTTCTGAACCACTCGCGAATCGCGACTTTGGAACCAGTATCCAGTTCTACTACCTCAAGAAAGAAAGGAACGAGCTCAACCTAAAGGAGAAGTTGAAGAAGCGCCCGAAGCAACGTAAGAGAGGCGGACGGGGCAAACAACGAACCAATGCTCTCGTTTCAGAACTTGGAAATGGAGACAACGACAACGAAGAAAACCAGGACACGGGTGAAAACGGCGAGAGGCGTCGGCCTAGGCGTGCGGCTGCTCCTACTTTTAACTCGGAGGCTACTCCAGCTACGGATGGTGAAGGCGGAACA
>KZ111274.1:88975-164036 GCA_002120335.1 Hypoxylon sp. EC38
GGGCGCCGGGCTGCTAAGGACAAGGAGGCCAAACAGCCCCGGGTTAATCAGACTCTTGCTGCTGCTCCACCTGCCGGTACTAAAGGTAACCGTTCGCGATCCAGCTCTCGGGTTCATGCCCCAGAGTGGACATCTCAGCAGGCACCGAGTGAAGCCGGCAGAGTTCCGACTCAGTACGAATTAGCTCCAAACACAGCGGCCGTTCCGCCTGTTACTATTCCCGCGCCATTCCCACACGCGCAGCCGATGTTGAGCCCTGAAAGGGGTGTTCCTCCTCCCCCACCTCCTGCGCCGGTCTCGATGCCCGTTGATACTATGGGTCCACCTCCATTGCGCCCAGAGCCGCCGCAGCAAGCTCCGGTTGCTATGCTTGATCTTAGTCAGACAACAGTTGCGGACCGCAGATCAGGCACGCAGGCGTCTAGTTATTGGAGTGTACCCGAAGCGAACGATTTCCCTCAACTACTTCGTTCCTTTGGAAGCGATTGGGCAGCGATCGCAACGCACATGCGAACGAAGACACCAATTATGGTAAGCATTGAAACTGACATCTGACTGTATCTGCACATTTTTGCTTACCTTTACAGATCAAAAACTATTATACCCGCAAGAAGGACGCCAACGATTGGCAGGGTATTGTTGAGGAGGCGGATGCCAGGAAGGCTCGAGGGGAGAAGAGGCCTGCTCCCCCAGCTCCAAGTTCTGGCGTTAAGAAGCGCTATGAATCATCGAGTAATCGACCACTTGCAGCTGCAGATACGGTCATGGAAGATAGTCCTGTGACCAAACTTGAGCACGCTCAGCCTTCACAACCGCCGGCGGGTCGTTTTAACGTTCCTATAGCAGCTCAACCACAGCCTACGCTTATTCAGTCGCCATTTGTACCTACAACTCAGTCTCCGCTGGTTCAAAGCCATGGGGCTACCCCGCCTGGATCCCAGCCACTTTCTCAACCTGTGACGCAGACTATGTCTCCTCGACCTATGAGGGCTCCCTTCGCTTTCGGCGAAAGAGAACGAGAACTACCTCCCCAGCAACCGGGTCGGGTTCCATTAGGTCAAAAGCCTGCCCCGACTGGACCTCCGCCGGCATCCGAGTCTCCTATGGGTAGACATCCTCTGCCTACATCGTTAATGGAACCCCAGGCAGAACGGCCTAAAGCTGAGTCAAAGGTTCCGAAGGAACAATCTCGCCACCAGGATCGCCCGCAGCTGCGTGTGAAACAGGAACCGGATCTCATTCACCACCAATATGACCACTTTATCCCTCAGGCCCAGCCTGCACGTATACCGTCGCGTCCAGATGGTGTACCGATGTCTCGCCCTCCTGAGCCTCCTCGTGCGGTGGCTCCAGCTCCACAAGCTCCGGTGCAGACACCCTTCGCTACTATTCTTCAGCAGCAACACAGCCGAAGTTTATTAAGCGAAAGTAATCCATCTTCACCGGCCCGTTCTCGTCCGGTTTCAACCCTGTCCCGGCCAGCATCTGGTGCTAGCGGAATCGCGGAGCCTTTTAGCGCGCCCCCGGCACAGCCCACACCGCCCGCCGCTGCTCCTCCACCAGCTCGTCCGGCAGAACGCAAAACGTCTAGTTTGATGGCGCTTTTGAATGACGATCCTCCTCCGCCTCCTCCTAAGAGAGTTGCCGAGGTACCTGCGGCTGCAAAGCCGTCATCAACACCCCCACCTCAGTCCACTCTCTCGCGTCCTCCGCCGCCGCCATCCCAGGTCCGGAGAGAGTCATCGGTACAGGAAGCCCAGAACTATTACGGTCGGAATCCGCCCCAAGCGCCGTCCTCGATGCCGCCTCTAAAACCGTATGCGTCTGCATCACCTCAAACGCAACCCTTAAATGCTCCTCGACATATGCAATTAGATGCAGCTGCGGAGAGAGATTACTATAGCGGGCGACGCCCCTTTCCCTCGACACACCAGTCTCCGGCGGCGGGTTCGCCCCAGAGCACACATCATTATCCACCGCCAAGCCAACCGTCTCAAATGTCATACCAACCTCAAACGTCGTATCCCTATGGTGCGCAAGTTCAGCCGCCCAACGTTGCGTCTCCTCCGCCTCAATATGGTGGTCACCCCGTTTCTAGAAGCCACGAACCTCAGTCTGGCCGAGATGTTGGTTGGCCTGGTGCACATCAGGGCCATCCGCTGCAACAGCAGCACCCACAACAACAACCGCCGCCGCAACAACAGCCAGCTTGGTCATCACATCCTCCCCAACCACCAAAGTCGACGCAACCCCCTCCAACCCAATCAGCGTGGGCCGCACAACAGCCAACGCCAAAGCCACCTCCGCCAAGTAGTTCTGTTCCGCCCCAACCCTCTTGGGCCTCGGCTCCGCCGCCAAGAGGCCATGACCCCATGGCTCTTCGTGACGTTCGAGATGTCTACCCGCCGCACAGGATGCAACCTCCTTTACAACAGTACGGCCCTGCTTCGCGAGCTCCCGAGCCACCTCCACCAGCACCAACTGCATATCCTCGATATGCAAACACACCGGTGCCCGGTAGAGATCCTCGCGATCCTGGACCTCCGAGGAGCTATACACCTGTGAGCGCTTACGACAGCAGAGGTTACCCTGCCCCCTCTGCTCAAGACATGCGCGAGGCGCAGCTACGCGAGCAGCAACAACAGTCAATCTTGCAGCAGCAGTTGAGACCCCAGGACAGACATAGCCTGTACGACCGTCCACCGCCTGATAGATATGGGAGGTAGGAGCGCCCGTATCAATCGTCAACGATGGCGTACCCTCACGGCCTCGCTGATGATGATGGGCAGCAAGGCCCACGCCCCTAAAGGAGGCTTTCTATGCGGTACATATGATCCATCTTCAGCGACAGCTGTTGTGGTCTACATATTCGATTTCCTAGAGCTGGTATCTATGTCCGGCGTCACGTTTGACAGTGTTACAAGATCCACTCTTCCATTGCCGTTGACGCCTAAAAGTAACATAGGCTCAACACTACACTATTCTGATACCATACCATACACATTCAACCATGCATAGATTGCATCAGAGTTCATCGCAGCAAATCCCAACTAGACTAGAACCCATCATCCGTTTTTCATTGTTCCTCTTCCTGATTCGTTTTCTATTCACTCTGTCTTGTCAATGCATATTCGACGTGGATGAGACTCATTTCACGGCAGCACACGATTTCACGTTTTGAAGGGACGGCAGGGGACATCGTTTGGCAAAGAGGAGAGGAGAGGACAGGCGGCTTGCTTTGCTTAGTGACCTGGAGATTTTGGTCACGTACTGAAAATATTTGAAAACGACAATTACTACACACGAAACAGGCCTTTCTGCTTGTACATGAATTGAGCTGCTGTGAATGTCGCTCGTGTTCGTGCTAGTTGCCATAGGTGTACGTACATGCTCGGCGTTTGCCTTTTCAATTGAATGACAGACTTCTTTTGCTCTATTTTGATGCGGGGTGTGGTGATGTGATAATCACCCCGGACCAGGTGATGATAATCCGCCAACGCGCCAATTCTTAAAAAACCATGATGATTTGGCCCACTTTTATACAGGGGTACGCTATAATTATAGGGCATATACCACTATAAGCTCACTATAATTACAATTAAATCGCGAGCCTTGCGAGTGGCTTTTATTACTCATTCGGCATCAATATCTTGAATTGCAACATACACACATACACAACTGTCTATTCAACTGTCTATTCAACTGTCTATTCAACTATCTATTCAACTATCTATTCAACTGTCTATTCAACTGTCTATTCAACTGTCTATTCAACAGATTAGTTGACTGACTGACTGACTAACTGACTGACGAACGTACTAACAGTTAACAGTTAATTCAATTGGTCAACTTACCTACTGTAGGTAGCTATAATTACAGTGACCTTATAGAGGTATACGCCCTGTAATTATAGCGCACCCCTGTTAAAAGTGGGCCAAATCATCATGGTTTTTTAAGAATTGGCGCGTTGGCGGATTATCATCACCTGGTCCGGGGTGGATAATGTGATAATTTGAGTCGTGGTAATTGTAATGAATGGAAAATAAACGGTGATCTGTATGAGATTTCATGAACCCGATCAGTATGTTTAATCATACCATGATCTGAAAATCCTCTAAACTGGTAGCAGACGTTGAATTCCCCCTTTTTCCCTTTTTATCCCTCATTAGAACCTGATATTTGAGATACCATTTCTATAGGTATCAAAATGATGAAAGAGCTATAGGCATATCTTCGTTCGAAAACATTGTTATCAAGGACTCTTCTACGAGTTAGCACATTCGAGATACACTTAGAGAGGCGGCAAGAGAGGACATAATAAGGGTATCCATCGAATTAATCTATATATACACAGTACATCTTCAAAGCAAGCCCCGCGGAATCCGGCATCATTTCTCCTCACTCATTACGACTGAAAAGCACCTTGCCAACCACAGCAAGCACAGCACCAGCTACGCCCACAGTGCCGAGAAAAAGCGCTACCGTCGGTGTCCACGACCACGTTTTGGGCTCACTCAATGTGCGGGATACGATGGATTCTAATCGCTCCGCCATTTGTGCCTCACCGAAGTTGTCTCTGACCCTGGCAATCCCTGCCTTTGATATTGCCTCGAGCTCGTCCTTGGATAGCTGATTAAGAACCTTGTCCATAACCTCGGTCCATTGATCCACTTTCTCGGGAGACCGCAGCCAGCCTGTCACACCTTCGACAACGGTTTCGGTAGGTCCTCCCGTGTCGGCGGCTAGGACGGGAACGCCGGCGAGCATGGCCTCGAGAGGCACAATACCGAAGTGTTCGTTCGCGGGTGTGTATATGAGTAGACGGGCTGAGGAAAGGAGTGTTTCCTTCAGTAAGTTCGGCACGGAGTGCAAGAAAAGGACCTCAACGTCGTCGGGCACTTCTAGCGCAGTGAGATGCGTCTTCGCAGTCATGTTACTGAGGCTCATGGATTCCGCCAGTTCCACCAACTCCTTGTGATAATTCACATTCTCCGCAACCCGAGGATCGTATCCCCCAGCCACCACCAATCGGACTCCCTCCCTCGTCTCCCTGCTCAAGCCCGCGAACGCCTTGATCGCCAGCGCAATATCCTTCTTGCGCTCGAATCGGTTGATGCTTAGTAAGAACTTCTTCCCCTTCCACAGCGGCTTTCCCCCATCGTCCGACCCTTTATCCTTTTCCTTTTCCTTTTCCTTCTCCTTCTCCTCCCCCTTCGTCTTGGTATCCACGCACGGGTACACGACCTTCAAATCCTTCTGCCTCGCCAGCTTCGGCCAAGTCCGTCCCACAACGCCCTTTGTGAAATTCGAATTGACGGCGACGGCATCGGCGAAGCTCATGCTCCACTGCTCCCACAGGTCGAACGGCAGACGATAAACCCTCTTCCACCACCTCTGCCGGCCCTGCACCAGCAGCAGGTCCGGGAAGTGGCAGTAGAACAGGACGCGGGCCTGCGGATGCAGGAACTGGAGCAGCGGCAGTCCCGCGCTGAGCTGGTCGACGAAGTAGGCGTCGGGTTTCAGCGACTGGAGCTCCGAGGTGAGGAAGATCTGGAAGATGAGGTGTAGTTGGCGTAGGATGGAGCACAGGATGCTGAAGCGCGAGAGGATGGACGGGGGCACGATTGTGTTGCCGCGGACGCGGACGTCGAGGGTGCCTGTTGTATTGCCATTGCCATTGTAAGAAAGACTTACATTTACATAGTCTTGAGCAAGGAGGGGGGTTAGATGTTTCGCTTACCATCTCGAGCTTCGTCAAAGCAGTGTTTCGGGTCGCAGTGACTCGTGAATATCACAATCTTATGTCCGCGGTTCTGCAGCCCAACAGCCGCATCCACGACCAGCCTTTCAGCACCGCCGATGCCTAGGTCCGGATGCAAGAAGACGATTGTCTTGCGGGCCTCCCTTGTCTTTTCTGTCATGTCGGGAGGTGGTGGGGACATGTAGCCATAACTCCGAGTGTTCAAGTTGAGGGAAAGTTGCGGTTCAGGTGTTCAATTTTAGGATCGGAGGTTAATGTTCCCTCTCCCCCGTCTGCCCCCTTTCAGCCCTATGCCCCACTAATTATCCGCCTGTTAGCCCCGCAGTGACCTGCATACCTACGGCAGCAGCGCAGATACATGGTGCCGTACGGTACATGACGTCTTGTATTTACATGCGACGATATAATCAAGTATAGGCCATTTTAGCTTCAAAGTTTATAGTAAAGCCCTATGTGTGTGAAGTCTCGAATACATATAAGTTAAAGGACCAGTCATTAATCCATTCATTATTTTTATCTACTACCTGAAGGACCCCTTAACCTTTCCCTACCCTACCACACCAGCAGCTAGCTGCATCAACAGTGTAGCAGCCAGCTTAATCTCATTCTGATACCAAATCTCCCCTCAACTCAACTCAGCTTATCGCAATGGGACGACTTCGCCAAAAATGTAGCAACTTAACCACACGCATCGCAAGCTTTCTCTCCCTTTCTCTCTCATCCTCTGAAACTATCTCGCGTCTTCTTCCGTTAGTAGCAACCGACAATTTTTCAAGACGCCCCAAGATATGCGGGTATGTTAAATACAACATCATGAACCATACTTTGCCCGGCCCATAAGGAAGAAAGAAAAGGGAAAGAAGAAAAAAAGAGAAAAAAAAGAAAGCGTCAGTCCATAGACCGAATGACCTAAAATACCGGTGCGCCGTTCTAGGAATCCATCCGAGAACTATAAACACAGAATCGAAAAGCAGTACGCGATATCTTAATCGCCAGCATATTATGCCAGCGGAAAGGGCAAATGAGGGCTAGAAGTCTGGAAAAGGACTCCTAAGCCAAAGTCTCATTCGCTCACAGAGCTCCACTCATCATCCTCTCCTATTTCCTCAACTTCGTCTTGTCTACGTGGAGTGCCCAGTCCCAACTCGTTACGTACATCCTTTTGTATCTTGAGGAAATACTTCTTCAGAGTTGCAAGGCCCCGAAGAAAGCCGCGATCCGGTTCATTCGGACGCTTCGGGGGACATGGTTTATCCTCGGCCAAGTCTCCCGCCGTCACGCTGTTCGCGAAGTCGGCCATTTTGAAATCAATCTCTTTCTTATTGCGCCGGCGTCTTCTACTATCCCACACATCCTCAGCGTCTGTCGCGAAGTCGGTGGTAGAATCGTCGGCTGCCGTATCGTAGCCCTCGTCGGAATTATCCGCATCGTAAAACATTAGTAGGCTAGCCGCGTAGAACCGATAGCCGCGCAGCCTGCGGATAGTCATCTCAAGCTGGTTCAGTTTTTGTAGAATAGTTGGAATATGTCTCAGAACGCTGCTGTAATCCACGCCGTCGTAGAGGAACATGGTTAGAGCATTCTGAAACTCTGCCCCGGCCTTGAGGTTTCGCCCGTAGTATTTATCTTTGAAGACATATGTTTGGGTCTTAGCGTCCCAAGCCTGTAGTCCGCAGACTCTCACGCCCAACTCTCTCGACGTGGTCGCGGCACATTTGCGCTGTTGCGATTCCCGTTTCTTGGGGCTAGCCTCTACGCCATACTGTCGAGTGCCCATCTTCAGGTCCATGATGCAAGGCCGTTTCATGCCGGCCGTAAGATCCTCTAGCAGAAGAAAATACTCGACACGCGAGTCCCGCTGCGTCTGGGCTTCTTTCGGGTTGATGGGTCTTGGAATTTTCTTGAGTTCCATTGTTGGACTTGGGTGTGCCGAGGGTTCCGCCGACGACATGTTTGATTGGGTCACGGAACTATCTACAAACCCATTCTCAGTAATATCACCCCCTTGCTTGTGCCCATTGTTGGCGGGGACAAGTGCGCGCAGTTCCTCATGTGGCTTACTATCCCTTCTATATTCAACTTCGTCCGGGTCTTCAAAGTATTTGAGATGGCCACGCGATTCCGTGACGTCGAGGGGCTTTCGCCGAAGCTTACTTCCTGAATTGCGTCGTTTCCGCCTCTGTTGGATGAACTTCTCGGACAAAATTTCAGGCTCCGGTGCGCTAGTCCCGGTGACATCCTTCACATGGTCCATTCCTTCAACCCTTAAACAACCTGGCTCTGCGCCCAAGTCACTTTGACTCTGCATAAGATGTGGGGGCTTCTTCAGGGTGTCCTCTTCATGCGTATTTCGAACACTATCATCAGTGTTTCCTCGGCCCAGGAGACTACTTTCATAACTAGCCGGCCGGTCAAATCGCCGTACTGAACGACGAGGGATTGATCGCTGCTGAGATGCTGGTCTCCGATGTTTATGTACTGCAATAGGCTGCTTCAGGAAAGCATCGTTGAAAACCTCGTTTCGTAATCTTTTATTAACAGTTGTAGCGCCCCAACTGTTAGAATGCCGATCCTCTAAAGTTGGCCGGCCTGATCCCATTGCCTTATCCGACGTTTGTGTACCGTGATCACGTAAATAATGATGACCTATAGCTGCAGAGGCGCTCCTCGGCCGGCCGTTCTCAGTGGCTGATATAGTAGGTCGAAGTAAACTCCGAGGAAGAATGTGACGGTTATCGACAAATGTGACTGTGGGAATCGGTGTTTGTGACGACTGTAAAGATTGGCTGACTATCCTACGATGATGGCGCTGTTCCTCTCTATCCAGAATATCAGAGCCTCGTGGAGGTGCTAGGTTAGGTTTCCCATTGTTACCATTGGGTTGACCATCTTGCTCGCCTGTCTTCTTTTCTGACGTATGGTTGTCCTCTTTTTTAATCGTTGATTTTCGCCTTGGCTGCTTCTGAAACGTGACATTGAGTACGCCAATATACCTAAAGAAAATTAGCTCTCCATGATGAACTTGAATTCGCCCAGCCAACATTTCAATATGGGAAATCAAATAGAACAAACTGGAGGCAACAATAACGCACCTGGGCAAGAAAGGTAGGAGATCACGGTGATATCGTTCTATTTTCTCATAAAACTCGTTTTCTCGGTTGTTTAATTGTTTGCAAACAGCTCTCTTAGAAAACCTCCATATGGTTGTATGGCCACCAACCTGATGTTTATAAGGTATGAGCTCAATTGCCTCAAGTGGTAGTTTTGGTCCAAGCTGATGCTCGTGCACCATATCCTCATAATACTGAGAGGCTGGCCGAGATGACCTAGCGGATACATCACGAGATTTTTGGGGAAGTTCGGCCTCATCCTCGATGGCACATTCATCATCTATTCGTGGGAACTCTTCAACATGCTGGGCTGGGTCATTCTTACGGTCAACATTACCATCGTCTGGCCTTTCTGTCCTTGCCTCATCTTCAGCTTCAGGTTCATCTGCCTTTACCAACCAAGGGTGAAAATTCTCGCTGTGGGATTTGCGGGAAGGAGGCTGCGAAAGTTTGAAATCTTCGTGTAGAATGTGTCCATTTTCTTCAGATTGCTCCAAGCCCTGATGTGGAAGAAATACAGCGGATGATATTTTTTCTTCAGATGACTCGTCGCCCTCCTCAGCTGCTTCTCCAATTTCTGTTATACTACTCGGTTCCCTGCAAATTTGGGAAGTATACTGATCAGATGCCACAGCAGAGCCATTCGACGCATTCTGATTAGTTGCTTTCGTAGCCAATTGTTCTCGGGAAGACGATGCTCTGAGTGACTCGACACTATGCTTCTGTGATCTTTGAAGACCAAAGTAGCCGAGCTCAGCGACCTCATGGGGAGCAGGGTCGGTGTTCAAAGTGCCACGAGGGTCGGATTGTACATTCGATAGATGAGAGGGGGACTGTTCGCCTTCAATGGGGTGGGACGAGGGTGTTGTTGCCTGAACATGATTTTCGTCAGGTTGTTTCTGATGATCTTTGGCATTCAATGACTTCTCTCGCTGGTGACCCACAGGCTTTGACTCCTTCCGTCGCCCTTTTTCCTCCGGAAGACCTTCTTTAAAGAAGCGTAGGCTATGACTTGCTTTCCGACTGCGGGTTGGCTCAACACCTGCTAGAACCTCCGTGATAGACTTCTCCACCTGACCATCTTGATGACCGATGATGTCATCGGTGCCAATAGACCATGCCTTCTCAGGGCCCATTGAAAGTGTACGATCGACTCTCCATGCCCTATACTGGACTCGTGCGTCAGAAAGGTGCTCGGGTTCGTCATCAGTAGAGGGTGCAATATCAACATCCGTGGCATCATGAGAATACGAAGTATCTCCAATATTATCAGAATGCGCGTTGGGGCGGTTTAATAGACGTAGGCGGATTTCTTTGTCTGTGCGTTCCAACGATCGCCCTCTACCTCTAGTCCCTACGTCAAAGTCTCGATGACTTATGAGCGTCGTATTTGCGCCTATAGTGCCCGGCATCTCGACAGGCAAAGATGCCGGAGTGTCTGTCCCTGTGTAAGTAGTCGAGGACAGCGACGGTGAGGATATTGTTCTAGTAGCCACCGTAAGCCGTGGATAACCAGTCGACGTCGAAGAATTTTGTTCGGTCTGTTCATGCGGGTCATTTTGCGGTTCTATCACCGCGTGTCCAATTCGCGCCTCGGACACATTTTTGGAATGGATGGGTCGATTCGAACCATTTGGCTGTATAGGCTTCTGCTCGGGGCGTCGCTGGTCCGGCTGGGAGACGTGGGAAGGTGGGATCCCACGAGCAGAAGCCAGGGCTTGTGTGAGCAGAGACGGGCCATTGGATCTTTGGAGGACGATGGGCGGCCGTGATTTCTTATTGTTTTGGTCGGCATGGTTAACGGTGAGGGATGATGGAAGAGGGGATGTAGATGGTACATGGGAACCGGGGGGTACTGGTGCTGGTTCCGCGGGCAAGACACTTGCAGGCGGCCCTGCATGGTCAGATATGGAGGGCGAGCCAGTCACAGTGACGGAAGAAGAGGATGGGCTGTCAGTCGTTATCCAAGTGGCGGCGGCAGCACTGGGAGTCCCAGCAGCCACACCTTGGGGGCTCAGCGGCGCGGCAGATGCGGCATTTTCGAGCTTATTAGACGGGCTGGACATGAGGTAAACATCTGGCGAATACCATGGCAGTGTGGGAGGAATGATTCGCGGGAGATTGAGCGGATGGTTGTCGGGTAGAAGCAGTGTTAAAAGTTGAATTATGATGAAAAGGTACAAATACAAGCACCCAAGCATACAAAAGCCCTACAACTTTAATTTCTGGTGGCGGTTTCGGCCAAAGTGGAGACTTTAGATGGATCCCTTCCGCCCTAAAGCACCCGAAAGCTAGGTACCCTTTTTAGGGAACGACAGGGGGGAGGAACCCCGGATTGTACATAGGAAGTAAATAGAAGGAAATTACAGTTTTGTAGCCCTAAAAGTAATTGCATTTCTAGCGCGAGGCAAGCAAAGACAAACTCCAGCTCTCCCCTAATACATGTATCTCTTCTCTTCTCTCTCCCGACTTCGTGATTCTAGGTACCTAAGGTATCTCTTACGTACATGTACCCCCTTATTAAAGAAACCAGCAAAGAATACCGTTGCCTTCCTTTCATAGTATCAATGACGATCCAATGCCGACAACCCACGTGCTAAGTAACCAGTGACCTCCAATACATCCCACAGCATTCCAGTCAATGCCGTAATTGAAGTCTCCGTAGATTTTCTTATCGAGCCCGTTCTTCCGCTAATACAACTTCACTGCATTAGGAATCGTCTTGTCAATGCCAGGCATTACACATCGCATTTATTGGACCAGCAAGATATCACCGGTAACACTAAGACTTGGTTGTTCGAAGTGTCCAATCATTGCTCGAAACCTCGGTGTTATCGTCTGACCGCTTGATACCCAAGATACGGATTTCCTTCACCACGATGAAGATAATGCAATTTTACAACTCTTACCCCGGTTCCTTGAAAATACTACTGACCGCTCGAATAGAAGCCGAGAGCATGTCTTAGAGCTTGGACGTACTCTACCGGGTTGTTGTTTTCGGTAATTCATGAACCCAGGACACGTTGTTTCTCTCCTGCTTCTTACAGGCTATGACCGTTTTACTTGAGGGATTTGCTTCACGAAAGCCCATGTGTTTTTGACACTGGGTTGGTCCCTCCGAACCACGGCAGATTCTGCTGTTACACATCAATATGTTGAAATTTACTCAGCAGCGCCACGTTGTTTGTCTAACGGCTTAACCTTGGCGTCTAATACCAGCCCGCTTTGTCATTGGTACATCGAGAAAGAGTTACCAATGCCATGTCAAGTATGCATAAAGCCTCGAAGCTAGCAGATCTAGATGTATGGCAACGTATATGGCCCATCATATTGTCAATTGAGATATTTCCCCCAGCTATAGGACATGGTTACACTTACGGCAAAGAACCCGAGAACTCCAAGCTTTAACGAGACGGGATGTTGAAGAAATGCGTCAATCATGAACAGAAGTACGGAACTGCGTCTCATCTCATAATTAACTGGTAGAAGATACCCCCCCCTTTAGACTTACAGGCCTTAAGCTTCTCGAAGTCTGTTTTCGGCCAATCATTTAACAACGTGGTCTCTCGACACTACTTCACTCGAAGACCCAACAAGCCCCTTAACTCCTTCAATTACCTAATTCAAAAAACTAATTCAGGCACGACTGCATCAGGATCAAATAATTTACCCACTATTTTACGGAATTCGTCGCCCTTACGTTGTGTGCATTTCTCTACCTAGTAATACACGTGGTCGGTCGATAGAAACAGTTGGGTCATCTAACATACTAACGACATCTCAGCTTCCTACCCAATGTGACGGCGCCCTGAAGTTTCGCAAGATCTAAGATATTATACCCTATCTGTGTAGATTGGCGTTAATTATGTACGTGGAGCCGCATGGCACCGAAAGCCACATCCAACCTCAATGAGTGCCTACGCCAAAGGACATGTTCGTAAGTAATCTAACAGACATACGAGATCTCAGAAACTAGGTAGTTTTTGCTATATAAGGGTTAGATACCTATGTATTCAAGCATCAGGGATCGCCAGTACCAGTTCTACCGCTTCCAGAACCGTCACCACTTCCTGAATTGGTATTACCTCCAGAGCCTCCAGAACCACCTTCAGGTGATGCTCGAGGAGAAGTTGGGGGTGCGTCAAAGAACACTCTCTGCACCCAATCTTTAATCATGTCATCAGTCTCATTCGGAAATACCTTTCTCGCACCCCTTCTTGCTTCCTGGAGCAGAGTTCTCAAGGTCGGGCGATTACTAGGCTCGTGTCTCATACATCGCACAAGCGTCTCCCGGAGGTCTATATCAACGCGCGCATATTTGGGGTCGTCCAAGAGCAAGGCGCAATAAGTAATCGGTTCGGTCTTGCTAATCACCGCATTAGATTGTTGCTGCGGTGGTGCTGGTGGACGAAAATGTGTTATAAGTTGCCACAGCGTCTGTATGAATGTTAGGCTGCTCTCAATATCTACTGTCTCGCTTTATTGGGAGTATTACTTACCAGTGCGATCCCCCATATATTCGTCCATGATCCGTAATTCCCAGCAACCTTTTGTTCGGAAAGTTCCCAGCCTCGCGGGTCGGTAGGTGCTATATGTTCCCATTCAACTCCAAATTGCTCGGGGGCAAAGTATCCGCCTTTTGCTATACGACGCCTTTCAAAGTAAAAAAAGTTTGACTTATTTGGTTTCATATCGCGCGAACATCCGAAATCCGCCAACTATTCTCATTATAAGCACAAAGAGGAAATATACTTCATCCAGCATAAGCGACTTACTTTTAATCTAGGAATGAGCTCATGTTCGCCGTCCTGGGAAGACGGATCAAAACCGCCGATAAATACTTCAAACTTGTTAGTCATTGGGCTCAATACAAGGACCGCGAATTCAGCAAGCCTTATTTACTTACTATTTCTAGGGTCAATATCGAAATGAACTATCCGTTTCTTAGCCCATCGACGTTTAGCGGGTGGAATACCCTCAAACAGATCATCACCAATTCTCTTCCCCTTGTTGTTACTTATAGGTTCGTTGTCATCGTCGCCAACCGGCTCTCGCCGTCTAGCATGGAATTTTCGCGGTGGGTACCTACATTAATTTGTCAGTAAAGTTTTGCGCCTACTATTTTGATGATTGGGTAAGCCTAGGAGGTCGCAGTAGGACGAGTATACGAAGTAGTTGCTCCTATGACGAAGGCATATATAATAGGGGACTCCAAATAGGAGGGATTCCTTACTCCATAGCGATACAGGCCTTGATCACTAATAATTCTGTTAGTCAAGGGAGAGTGATTGAGGTAAGACGATTAACATACAGCAGAGCCAGAAGCTCCATAGGATACGGTTGGGAACAACTTCTCCCGATTCAATGATTTTGAATAGAAGGTGTGCGAGATCACCATGTTCCATAAACTCTAAAACCATGTAATCTTTGTGGTCCGCATCCCAGTCCTTCGGGTCGAATTTAAGTTCCAGGCCTTCAACAGCGTCTTCTTCTGCTATAATCAACATTCCTTCTCTCTCTGCATTTCTCTCTTCTATTCGGTTTATTCTGTCTCGGTGTCTATCTGCCTTGTCGGCCATATATTCGGGCTCGTGCGTCATTCGCCATCTTCTAGTAGGAACTGGTGGGCTTGGAGGTTCATCCTCTCGACTTTCTTCCCCGCTTGACTGACTGTCTTCAGAGCTTGAATCAAGAAAATCGGGAAGTTCAAACCGGAATTTGCTCTTTGGCTTTAATCCGATGTCCTCTGGTTTGATTTGCTGGATGCAGTGCGCCGCGCGACCGAGTTGCTGCGAGAGTTGTCAGTAGATCTCACAATATAAGTTATACATATAAGTCGAGTCTAATTACCCTAGTCTGTTTCTCCTCTATACGTATGTCGTCATCTTCCCAGCCGTCCAGGGCTACCTTCAACACCACGTTCCTGTCTGGAACTCCGACTCTGGAACTCTTCCACTTGTACTGAATGGTCAAGCCCAGTCCGCCATAGCCCAACGGTCGTATAAAGTCGAACTGGCCCTTTTCCACAAACCATTCTTTGGCTTCATCGAGTCTTTTTTGTACATTTTTGCTGAGAACTCGATTCCCCTGGGAATCTTCGTAGTTACGTGGGATGAATCGAACTGGCTGTGCTTGTCGACGCCTGAGTCTCCCCTTTCTCGGAAATGGGTGTCCCATCCACTGTGTGCGCACTTGAGCAAAAGAATCATCACTAGGTTCTCTCCCACCCCTTTCTCGATAATTATTGAATCTCCAATTTTGCGCTCGATATTCTTCCACAAAACCTCGAGGGTAACGAGAAGGGTCTCGTTTACGTTTGATGTATCTATGGTAGTCCGGATCCAAAGAATCGGGGGTTTCCCCTAAATCTGAGCTCTCCTCGGCTTCGGAGCCATCGCCGTTGCTATTGGAGCCGGGTTTATCACCAGAACCAGATTTGCTACCAATGTCAGATCTACTACCAGAGCCGGATTTGCTGCCAGAGCCAGAGGCTCCACCGGTGCCAGAACCAGAACCGGAACCAGTCGACATTGTGATATCAAGATTCAAATCAGGGGCTTTCACTCAGTTGCAATGAAGCAAGTCCTAGGTGAGATCATTGATAATAGGTACCTATATATTGCTATATGCTGGGAAGTCGTAAGGCCGAGAAACAAAGCAATAAACGCTATGCTATTTGCTGAAGGGATCTTTCGCGTAACTCCTAAGTTTCCTCTATTTGATAAAGAATATGTAATATAAATGTTCTTGATTTCTACACTATAAGTTACTGCTGAGTTTTAGAGTCACAAACTATTGATAGCTGTGGCTCGGGTTTTTTTATTGGTTTCGACTTACGGTAGACCCTTTCACAATAACATTGTAATATAAGATCACTCAGTCAAAGGGCTGATAAGATTGTCATGTTTAACGGTAACTGTTAGATATACCTCTCATGAATTTATTAGGTTACTACTATAGGAAGAATTTAGGATGTTTATGGTTGAAATTCAGGTATACAATGATAGTTTGTTGGCAACGTTATAATAATATTTCATATATATTGTATGCGATTACCTTCGGCTTAAGGGAGTTGTGCTCATTTTGTAAGTATCATTTAATAGGAGGTTGGCGTTATAGAAGTTGCAGTACGTTGTGTTACTACCTAAGGCATATATTGTAAGAAGGCTTCCAGATTCATTATAGCATGTGGGGAAATATGGGACTTATAATTATCAGCAAGAAGCATTTAGGTACATGTATCAACCCAAATAGATTGACTTTGCCTCTAAGAGGTTAATTCGGATGTGCCATCGAGAATTAGGGAAAAGGAGTTCAACGTTGCGAAGTGAAGGCCTAGTGCTGGTGATGTTCAGCCTCACTATCTAGGGTGTAGGGTGAGGGTCACACTGCGGATTCGGGTGACCGCAGACTCGAACTGAAACCTACAGCAGATACCAGTGATATCCTGGATGTGGATGTTTCGTAAAACATATCAGGGATTAGGTAGGTACTGCATAAATTGCCCATTTGCAGAAAAGGGAAAAGCAAACGGGCATTACACTTATTGAACCCCTGATAATTTAAGATGAGGTTGAATAACGTCAGATGGGGAATCTGGATCTGATCATCGTGATACTATCTTTAGCACTTGCAGCACTAAATAACGACCCCAGGCTCAACGCTAGTAAAATCACGGGGCTTACTAAGGATGCATGTGGCAACGCAACGCTTACAGATCAATTAACGATATTAATAAACCGTACTTCCAACTTGAGAGGAAGACCAGTAGTCGTAGACTAGATGGAAACGGAAAGAATGTAGTGGTCCCTCGCTTACTAAGGTACCTATGCAGCATACGAAAGCACTACTAGTGTATCGCGGTACCTAATAAGATGCGTGGGGATTTTATTCTCCTAAACGGTGGGCACTCCAGGCGTCATAGGGTTGGAGCCTAGCCCTGGAGCGCCTAGACCTTCAATGCTTCATAGGGGTATCTTAGTGGTATCCAATGTACCTACAATTTACCGTTTCACTCTGGTAGGCTAGACCTGAGACGTGACTGACCTCAATCCTTCCGTCATTCATGGATCCGTCATAATTGCCATTTCGACGTTCCCGGCCTAGTACCGTAGGTACCTAGAGGTAGCCTAGCCCGCCAGCCTGCCAGCCCGCCAACCCAACCAACCAACCTTTCCGATCTTATCACTTTTTAGCCAACCTTCTTTTCTAGCAGCGTTTTTTCTGCCCTTTCCATATTATTCTTTCCGTTCCGTCATCTCGGAAACCCGTAGTACGTGGTTTACAAGTTTCGCCCTCGTGGCTCGTTTACCATTGTATTCTTCTTCTTCACCCTACCTGATTTCTCTTCAATTTCTTTTTTTCGTAAGGAAGTTGTATTTTCCTGCGCTTCTTCCGGCCACCATCGTTTCAATTCCTATTCGTTCCCACTTTACGTACCGAAAGTGCGTCACTTTGTTGTTGGTCCGTGGTTGGAGATCGTCCGCGCCAAACGAACAGTGACAAGAATTCAGACTTGGTTGCACGAATTATACAAAGACATCTTGCGACTTATAACGTAGCAAACCCGTTGCTGCAGAACAGAAGCAGACCCTCTGTCGTGTCGCGCACTAATTCCCATTTCTTACCTGCATTAGACTTGGTCTGGATAAGTGGGTTTATAGCGCCCCCCAGAAACTCAACATTCTCATAATGCATCGCGTTTCCGAAGACCTAACCGACCCCTCTCGAAACCTGGAGGAATCGGTGGGAACTCCAGGCCAGACACCTATAGACACCGATTTAGAGATGACTATGACGCCAGAAGAAGAGGAGGGCACTAGAATATATACTCCGCCTCCGCATATCGCCGCACGCTTTTACCGGCCTACGCAAAACCGTAGAAAAGACTCGGCTGCCTCATCGCGTCGTAACTCGATTTCTTCTGTGCATTCCCGATCTTCGCATGGCTTCGGCCAACATGGCGGCCCGCAGAGCAAGTACATTGCTCAGCAGCTCCGCCGCGCTTCTATCCTAGAGGATCGGAAGGCGCGCTTAGCTGATAGGGCGGCGCATGCTGAAAAGGTGCGCCTGAGAGCAGCCATGGCGAAGTCGGCCCATAAGAGTTCGAACCTCGAAGAACGCGCGTTGGCAGCTGCCCAAGCCAGGGAGAAAAACTTGGCTGAGATCGTCGCTGCGTGTGCCGAGGAGGTTAAGAGGGCAAAGGCAGTGGCCGAAAGTATGAAGGAGAAGAGGGAGCAGGAGTTGCGCAAGCTCAAATCTCAGATGGAAGAGCGCTTGGCTGAGGCCGAGAAGAGGAGGGAAGAATTGCGTAATCGACACACAGCTAGACGATCTAGAGGGCAAAGCATTGTGACGAAGAAGTCCGACGCAGGCAGTTTGCCCGAGGAGGAGGAACATGAAACTTCAAGCATGAGTGACG
The DNA here is from genome assembly GCA_002120335.1 of Hypoxylon sp. EC38. NCBI lineage: Eukaryota > Fungi > Ascomycota > Sordariomycetes > Xylariales > Hypoxylaceae > Hypoxylon > Hypoxylon sp. EC38. The sequence goes on from KZ111274.1 coordinate 107,268, forward strand.
TCGTAGTCATGAGTGAGGATGTAGCAGCATCTAAGATTCAATGGTGGTGGAGAGGAATGCTGAGGAAGAAGGCTGTACGCCAATTTGCTGAGCTCGGCTTGAATATCGATAGCGTTCGAGATACCTCGTTTGAGCAGGTGACCGAACTTCTTGCTCAAGAGAAGGTTCTCCTGCTCACAGCGAGTGTCTTGCGCATCTGCGGCTTGCAGGAGGGTGAACCGGGGTCAGTGGATGAGATGACCGCTGTTCGCACATTCCTGAGCGCCTTCTTAATTTTGGGCCATCCTACCCAGGTCCTTAGTAATAAGGACCATAGGGGGGAACAAGAGCAGGTTGGATCTTCTCAAGGGCAACCCATTCCTCACGATGATCTAGCTAATCCACAGTTACAGGATCTCGTTGCAAAGGCACGAGACTTACTGATCTCATTTGAGAACATTCTTTCCCGGCTGACCTCCATGAACAACTATACAACTCCTCCAGCGTTGCAAGGAGCTTTGCCTGAATCGTATGCGACATTTCATAACGCTTTCATAGCATGGAAGGCTCGTGATTCGAACGCATTGGTTGAAGTTATGCTTCTTCAATTCGTAGAACTCGACGCGATACTTCAGACTGTGAAGGATCGAACCGAAGAAGCCGTCGCTGAATCTTACCGGCAGAGTATCAGGGACAATCAATTAATGCTGATGGTTCGAATCAAGAGACTGGCCGGTGCCGAACAAGGCAAAAAAATGATTTTCGAGGCGGTCAAACAGGCGAGAAAAGCCAGAGCTGCAAAGAAACCTACGGGTGACACAAAGCCAAGGGTTGCAGAGCATTCCCTAAGCAACGACAATCCAGTTGGGGATAATGCAACAGCTGAGCATGTCGTTTCGTCGCAATTACAAACCCTCACGCCACCGGCAACTCCAATGAGGGAGAAGGAGCTGAAGCACAGCGTCCTTCAACCCAGTTACCCCCCGATACTTCCGGATAATCGAGTTATTGTTCACGAATTAGCCATCAATCGTGAGTACCGTATTGAATTTCAGTACTTCCAAGAGCAACACAAGCTCCGCATGGCTCCTCTTTTCGAGGACTTGAAATCTGGCCCGAAGGACGAGGAGAAGGAATTCCACTATCTCATCATAATGGCCAACTACATTAGGGACAGACTTCAGCATCTGGTCAAACCTGGCTCCTCCATGCATACGTTCATTGGCGAGATGCTCGATACGGAAGTTGCCCAGCGACAATTCTTGGCTGGTAGCTTCTCATATCAGCAATTCTTCTCGTCAGTTGGATCTCTTCTCCCCAAACTCTGCGCACCAGTTCGCGACGACGAAGTCAAGGATCTAGTCGAGAATAAACTTCACCAAGGTGACGTTGTGGATCGTCTTGAGGCGCTTCTTTCGTTCATCGATATTATGCTCTACGACTATGCAAACTACATGTTGCAAGTTGCAGCACCAAATCTTCTTGAGCATGCTTCTGCATACGAGGCAAAACGGTTTGCCGAGGAACTAGAGAACGGTAACATCGCACTGGCCCGTGCAGAAGCTTCATGGCGAAACGCACGTAATAAGGTACTTGCGGAAGCGTCTCGCCGCGATCCTGAGGGTATCAATCATCCACGTTCACGAACCACTCCGGACAAGATTTATTGGCAGATGTTGCTAGACGAGTTCACTCAGCCGTCGCCATCAGATGACACCGTACCGGAACCACTTGCTCTTGACATAAAGCGACGTGCTCGAATTGGTTGCCAGACATTGCGCATTGTTACAGCAGGAGCTATCCTTTTGCAGTGTAAGAATATGCTTAAGCGTGATGTTCGGGCATCTTGGAAGACGGAAGCCGGCCGCATCATGACCGTCCTTGAATCTTTGGACGATGAGTCGAAGCCGCTTCCGGAGTCTACGGCTATCCACGGCATCATGGCGGCACTAGAAGCTGGGCGGTCGATGCCGACGGCCACAAAGACACATTTGCAAGCTCTTGTGACGAAAGTCCTCGCCGCTAGGACACAAGCGAAGCGCGACAATACGGACCCGACAGAGCCCGTGTTAAGACTGCTTCTCACGCGGGTGAGGAGCCATATTCTAGCCAGGCTACAAGCTGGCTCTGCGAGCGAGAAAGTCAAGGCTACTAGCACAGCCGGAGAGAAGCTCGCAAGCCTCGGACTGCCTGAATTTGTTGAGAAAATACGAGAAATGGTTGACGAAATTGTTAGGGTTGGAGCCGTAGATCGGGAAGCCCATGGGGTGTGGTGGGAAGAGGTGGCTGAGAAAGTGAACAAGGAAGATTCTGCTGCCACGTCAGAGACGGCATAATAACAAAATGCATCGGCATCGACAATTGGGAAATGCATAGGTACTTCAACAACACTGTTTGAGATATGAGGTATACATCATCATGGGGGGAGGGTATTGGTCATTGGTTCGGATTCACGTGTACGGTTTCAGTGTTTATTTTCGGTATGGGAGGGGGCGTTCTTCTGGCTAGGCATCTGACATTTACGAGGGCGATGGTCGGGTTTGGAATTTTTGGAATTGGCTGGATGCCTTTTTTTGGAACGCGAGGGATACCTTTGTTTTTGCATCAGCGCATATTCGGACTCGTGTCGTTGATTGTGTAGCATCGTTTGGAAGCTACCCTTATGCGCATACACGGAGGTCCGGTTTCTCCTGGGAGAATGATTGCTACGATAGCGAGGAATATACATGTAGTATGCACACGCAATTCAGAAGATACCGTACCTACCTACAATTGCAAGATTTATTCACTTGATTTATATGTGTATTAATTACATGTATGTATGTTTTCCAGAGTCGTGGTCCTGGTAGTATCAGTAAGTTCATGCCCCCCAGGCTGAAGTTGTGGGGTACGTGATTTCGTCCATGGTAGATTTCCAAAAATCAATTAAGCAGATTACCCTGGGCACGTGATAACGGGTCGGCGGGGCAAACGCGTGGCGCGTCTCACATCTCTCATCTTTGATCAAGGCATCCTTCCTTTGATAATTAGTGACAAATGATGAATACCTCTCAGGCAGACTTAGATACTGCAGAAGAGGATAGTGTACGCTCCAGTATTTAGGCGGAAGATTCAGCTGGAACTATCTTCGTAATACTTTGCCGCTCCGAACTCCATGACTATCGACTTTGAGAATGGCACAATCACAGTTCACTGGTACGTCTCCACACAACTCCATATCCTTGGAAACGTCCTAATATAAGCTAATCGTGTATCAATATTAGATGCGGATACAATCCGTATCCTCGTTGCCACTGATAACCACGTCGGCTATGAAGAGCGTGATCCGATCCGTAAGGATGACAGCTGGAAAACATTCGACGAGATTATGAACTTGGCTCGGAAGGAAGATGTAAGCTAAAGTTATACCCCTTGTCCCCTATACATAATTACTCACGAGATAGGTCGATATGGTACTACTAGCCGGGGATTTATTTCACGACAACAAGCCGTCCAGAAAGGCTATGTACCAGGTCATGCGTTCACTACGGAAGAATTGCCTTGGTATGAAACCTTGTGAGCTCCAGTTCCTGAGCGATGCAACCGACGTCTTCCAGGGCGGCTTGGGACACGTGAACTATGAAGACCCCGATATTAACATATCCATCCCGGTCTTCTCTATACATGGCAACCATGATGATCCGAGTGGTGACGGTAATTATTGTTCCCTAGATCTACTCCAGATGGCCGGACTCGTCAACTACTTTGGGCGTGTGCCGCGTGCAGACGACATCGAAGCCAAACCCGTCCTACTTCAGAAGGGCTTGACTAAGTTGGCCCTTTACGGAATAAGCAATGTGCGCGATGAGCGGATGTTCCGGAATTTTCGTGATCATAATGTGAAGTGGTTCAGACCGAATCAACAGTCGAGCGATTGGTTCAATCTACTTGCTGTACATCAAAACCACCACGCCCACACCGCGACAGGCTATCTGCCTGAGAACATGCTACCGGAATGGTTGGATTTAGTCGTTTGGGGTCATGAGCACGAATGTCTCATCGACCCTTCTCGAAACCCGGAAACCGGCTTTCATGTCATGCAACCAGGTTCATCAGTCGCCACATCATTAGTCCCGGGCGAAGCAGTCCCCAAGCATGTAGCTGTGGTCAGCATCACCGGCAAGGATTTCCGTGTGGAAAAACACCGGTTGAAGTCGGTCCGCCCCTTCATTACCTCCGAGATTGTCCTAGCCAGTGACAAGAGATTCAAAGGTCTCGAGAAAAAAAAGGAAAACCGCCAAGAGCTTACGCGAAAATTGATGGAGGTGGTAGAGGAAATGATCGAGGAAGCTAATGCCGAATGGGAGTCTATTCACGAAGAGAACGCTCTGGATAACACACGCCCTTTGCCCCTGATCCGTCTAAAGGTCGAGTATACTGCACCCGAAGGAGGCCATTACGATATTGAAAATCCACAGCGATTTTCTAATCGATTTCATGGCAAGGTCGCAAACACCAACGACGTGGTTCACTTCTACAGAAAGAAGACGGCGCAGAGTAGGTGACTTAATTCTAATGCTGGTGATTATCACTAATACGTTACAGGAAAAGCAGGAACCAAAGCAGAACTCCCAGAGGAGCTATTGGCAAATCTAGAAACAGAGGATATCAAAGTCGACAGGCTGGTCGGAGAAATCCTCTCCGCTCAAGCACAGTCGCTAAAAATCCTCCCTCAAGCTCCATTCAGCAATGCGGTTAATGAATTCGTTGACAAGGATGACAAGCATGCCATGGAACAATTTGTAAGCGAATCGCTCTCGGAACAAGTAAAGCAGATGATGGGCCTCGAGGACAACGACGAAGACCTCGAGAGCGCAATGGAGAAAATTAAAGAAAGACTCGAGAAGGACTTTACTGCAGGCCGCTTGAAACAGATGAAAAAACGCAAATATAAGCCGAAACCAGACGACTGGGATTCGGATCTTGATGGCCATTGGGAGGATCAACCTGAGGCCATCGACGATACGGCAACCACGAATGAGGCGAAACCTAAGACTACTCAGCCTAAAGGCCGTGGGCGAAAAGCAGCACAGGTCGTTGATGAGGAAGAAGACGAAGATGAGAATATGGATGACGTCGAGGAAGAACCAGCACCTAAACCAAAGGGGAGAGGCAGAGCCGCAGCAGCGAAACCAAAAGCTGCGTCCACTAAGACGCCCGCGAAGAAACCACCCGCCAGAGGCAGAGGCCGCAAGGCTACAGTTTTCGAACAGGATTCGGATGAAGAGGAGGAGGAAGAGGAAGATGTGGTGATGGACGACGACGACTTCGGTCCTCCTCCGCCGCCGCCGCCGCCGAAGCGGACAACCACGAGAGCTACAACTACGCGGGCGGCGACTGCGAGCTCGAGATCGCAGACCTCTAGAGCTGCGTCTGCTGCGACGAAGGCTCCCCCGAAGAAACAGTCGAAATTGAATTTCTCATCCCAGAAGGCGACGCAGCAGGAGCCGCTGGAGATTAGTGATGATGAGATAAGCGATGATTTCGAGTCGGTGCCGGAGACGAGGAGTCGGCGACGCTAACCCTAACCCTTACGTTAAGGTTAGCCGCAACACTCCCTTAAGCGCCCGAAGAATTGTGATAACGCAACTGCGAATGTCCCCCAATTAAGACTACCTCGGTATCAACGAATGCATTTATCGGGTAACAAGTCAACCTTACATGTTGTGTTCGAAACGGATAGTAGGACCTGGCACGTAGATAGTCGATGTACCACAGGCTTTTGAGCTGTAGTCAAGCTAATATCATACTAGCTAATTGCTATGATAACAATTTATGGCGAATTAAGACTATTTGTGTTCTGATGCCGTTCTTTCTGAGTCTATACAACCACACGGATAGCCGTTGTCGTCCTGGATTTCTTATTTTATATGTGCAATATCAAGCTTCTACTTCACTGTTATCATCCATGGAGGTGCCAGCAATCACGGAAAATGGCATCGACCCCAACTGCTTCATGGATTAAATCAGATATATATTTGCCTAGGTACCTACTAACAGGGTTAGCCTGTAACTCTTCCAGGGAGGTTTCTTGTTACAGATGTTAGTGGGCGATGCCGCGTTGAGTGGCCATATAAACTTTAGGGAATATCTAAGCCCTCATATCTAAAGGAATACACCACATCGACAATAGAAGATTACCTAATTTTTGCTGCCTCGTCCCTATACGCATCCGAAAGCAGCGTCCTTAGCTCTTCGGTTACGGAAAGGTTGCTATTACTCATGAAATTGTGTATTTAAATAGTTCCATGCGGTGTTGTAGATGCAAATAGGCAAGACCAGGTTCTAGCTCATACTTATCAACTCACCGGACACAATGATCATATTCGTAAGGGGTCACATTCATAACTCTATCTGACGTTACGCTTGGACTTGCTCGCGTGGCCAGTGTCCGTTTAGGGAAGTTAGGGGTAGACGTCGTAAGCTCTCTAACAAACCCCATGGAGCGCATCCCTTGATATTCCGAACTCACATGTTACTACGAGTGTTCCCTTCGAGATGGATGGTGTTCTCGAGATGCTTAGATCCCTGTTGGCCATATTCCAGTCTTCTTATCAATGATCTGGCCAGCTAATACATATATCCATACTTTTCTCGTTTCTGTAGACATTAGTCCATCCCCATCGGACATCGTGGTATGAGCAGCTCTAATATTTATTACCCCCCCCCCCCAGATAAGCACATGTCGTCAGTTTCAAGCTGCCCACATACTCTACTAGGCCCGCGCGATTAACGAATATCTCGAGTCTCCATAGCTATTCAAGATGGCGTATAAGTCTAAAGCCCCCCATATAGCCGTAGGCTAGTGAGTAGAACTAAACACCGTATGCCACTTTGCTACGCAAAATGGTCAGGTGCCGGGCTCGAATCGAGACCGGTTCAGTGTGTGTTCATCAAGAAACATAGAAACATAGAAACCAGCATCTTGTTAAGAATCCGTCTCATTGCAAACACCCTCGAATGAATCCGACCTAGCCCCTGGCCTTCGAGCATGTCTGCTCGCCCACAACCATGCATACCGCTTCGCTCTTCCTATCCCTTTTCCTCCTCCTCCTCATCACAACATCCACCACATCCCCCCTCCCAGCGGCCCACAGGAAGTCCAGCCCAAAAACCAAAACCAAAGCGCACGACCAACAACATCCGCAGCCGCAGCCACCAAAGTACTTCCACGAAGCCGGCGGATCGCTAGAGCTAGGCCACTACGACGCGCGGTACTTCCAGGGAGTAGTGCCGTACGAGGCGCACGGGCCGGCGCTGCGACACCTGATCCGGTCGTGGCTGGCGACGGCGCGGGGGCTCGGCGTCGAGACGGAGACGTGGCTCGCGCACGGCACGCTGCTGGGGTGGTGGTGGAACGGCCGCGTCATGCCGTGGGACTACGATCTCGACGTGCAGATGCCGACGGCGACGCTGGCGTATCTGGGAAGGCATTTCAATCGCACGTTGCATGATTACAGGTTTCGCGTAGAGGATGATGATGATGATGATGATGGGGATGGTGAGGGTTTGGGAGAAGGGGGGAGACGGAGACGGAGACGGAGTTTGGAATCTAGGGGTGGTGAGGATGGTAGTGGTGGCTGTGGTGGTGGTGGTGGTGGTGGTGATATGAATGATTTGGCGGAAGCCCATGATGGGTACGTGAATAAGACGTACCTCCTAGACGTGAACCCGCACCACACGGATATAGAACGAGGCAATGGGCATAACATCATCGATGCGCGGTGGATCGATGTTAGTAATGGGCTGTTCATCGACATCACGGGGTTAGCTGAACGAGACCCGGCTGGTAGTCCGGGGGTCTGGAGCTGCAAGAACGCGCATAAATACCGTACCGCGGAGTTGTATCCCGTGCGCCATACTGAATTCGAGGGCGTGCCTGCGAGTGTCCCGTATGCTTTCGACAAAATACTGGCGGACGAGTACGGGAGCAAGAGCTTGGTAAATACCGAGTGGGCTGGGTGAGTTTCTGCGTAATCCCTGAGCCCCTCGTCCGTGGCATATGTCCAATGGTTTCCCTTCCTGTCCCTCATCCATAGGCCCTTAGTAGGGTCTCATTGGCGGCGAAACTTGCTAACCTAGCTCGATAGACACCATTGGGCGCCAGAGCGCAAAGAGTGGGTTAAGGACCCCGATCTGCCGCCCGAGGACGAAGAGACAAAGCTCAATAAGCAACAGCAGAATGGCGAGGCTGTGGTTGTAGTCGTGGAGAAGACGGTAATGAAGGGAGCGTCGAAAAGAGAGCCCTAACTAAGACCCGTATATCGCTCCAACCCTCATGGTGTATGCCACAACACTGAAGAAATAAACTAGAATGGGGCATTTATATGTATTTATGGTTATGGTAACCCACGTACCAAGTATTAAGAGTATTCAGAGGTATAAAAAGCATAGGTCGGCATATAATTATATAGCATTAGAACGGCGTATATATTGCTCTTCATCGAATGGATTCGATTTCTAAAAGGAGTCTAGGAGCACGATATCTTGAAGAGTAAACAATATGCTTCACATGCTTCACATGCTTCACATGCTTCACGTACCTTTTCAGAAATATTGATCGCATTATCAAAAGGAGATCGTAACTCTCGTAAAGTACCTATATAGGTCTTTAATCGGTCTATGCACTAACCGATTCCGCCAGAATTTATCATTCCCATAACGCCATCGCCATGCAATGTATAATAAATCCGTTAAAACATACTAGTTGGACCAGCAGGATATTAAGACATGAGACGAAACGTCATCGCAGAAAACCCGCCATAAACCGAGTTTATGGTATCGAGAGACCGAAATCCTCCTCATCAAAAAAGTAGATGTTCCAGGCCAGATCGGTGTCAACGCATTATCGGCTTCCCTTCGCCTCCTCTTCAGCCCGCTTCTGCTTCTTAATGCGCTCCTCCGCAGCTTTCGCTATGATCTCCCTTCTGCTCAACGCCCCCTGACCGGCAGCAGAAGCGCCTCCCCCACCACCAAGCACGAACTCTCCACCGGTCCATCCGCCATCATCATACGCAACCTCCTCACTCGGTTCCGGCTCATAATACTCCACATCACCAACAGTCCTCCCACCACTCTTCCAATCCGCCCTCGCGACCTCGCGCTCAAGCTGATGGCACAAGTCCCAGAACTGCCTGTCGTGCTCCGAATGCACGTTATGCGTAAGTTCGTGGCACAGCGTCCTCCGAATGGTCTTGTAATCGCGGTACCCGTCGTACGCGTCGGTGCGCAGCCTCAGCTCGATGACCTCGCCCTTGTTCCGGTTCAGTCCGAGGGTGAGCGTCGTCCCCTGCGTGTGCGTTAGCGGGTCCATCTCCGTCAGCAGCCCGACGCTGAACCCGTGCGCCCGCATCACCGCCCGGATCCCGGGGTCGTTCTTCAGCCGCTGCAGGAGCGCGAGCGAGCGCTCCGGGTGCGGCAGGTTTGGTAGCGGCCGTAGAATTGCGAAGGTATATCTGCTGTCTTCGTGTTCGCGCTGCGGGTCCCGGCGGCGCGAGTACAATTTCGGCTGGTTGCGTCGCGCGGCGGCGAGGTGTGCTTGCCGCGCTGCTGCACGCTGGGAGGCTGAGTCTAGAGACGCGATTTCGGCGCTGGATGTGCCGATGAGGGTTATTTTCTTGTCTTGGAGGTCGGTGACGGGACGATCTTCGAAGGGGGGTTTGAGGAGGCCAAGCTTGGAGACCATGAGTTTTTGGTTGTTGATGGGGATGAAGAGCTCGGCTTCGATCTCGTTTGCGAGGTCGGCGATGGTGGCGGAGGGGTCTATGGTAATGGAGTGTTGGTTCCCGTGGTGGGTGAAGTTGATGGTGATCCCTTGGGATTCTGGTGGTATATTGTCCTGTTCTGCCATTGTGTTGTCTGATATTGGGATTAAAGCTGGGATGAGTTTAGATAAGTTGTGATATATTCACTATCTAGAGCGGGTACTACGACGGAATCTTGCTATACTGATATGATTGTTGGTGGCAAACGGAGGTATGTAGTTATATGGTAAATGTGAGATAATGACAAAAGAGAGAGAGAGATTGATTGTACCTACTAATATCGATGGATTTTTACGTTGTCTTCATAAAGTGTTGCTGTCGAAGCTTCTACAAGATGTGATTAACTTACCTTGTGAATAACTGTTGTGAAGCTTTGTAATCCAGGCAGTACACAGGTACGTCAGAAGTCGGAATGCCTCATGTTGCCAAGAGATCTGCACTATATTCGGTACAAGTGGATCCCGACACCGACCGGGCTTACATAACGTCAGCCAATAGGAAGAACGGTAAGATTGCTCCTTGTGTGACATCATCTAATGTGTGGCTGGAGAGTATACCTAGGTACATAGTAATTTTGGATATTTACATACAATAATTAGCTTATCAGCCACAATTAAAAAGACCAGGTAGCGTTGATGAACTAGCCAGGGATCCAATCATACGTCAATCGCGTCCCAGGTGTAATTGTGTCCTTTCAGGAAACATTCTTCACTTCTTGTCCATGTACCAAGTCTGGCCATCACCGGTCAACATAGCAATCACAACTGTCTACTATTCGTCTTCGCATAAAAACTCATTGTTGCTTTGTCAGAGCCGTCCATTCGACGCAAAGCGCACTCGTACCTATTGTTCGCAAAGCTTTTAGGAGCTTTGCTCCCTCTACCCCATCATGTCGTTAAACGTCTTCCGAGTCCTGGGTAAGCGCCAATGCGGTAGAGTATCCTTACAAGTAGCGCTAATAACCATGATCAGGAGACTTCTCCCACTTAGCGTCCATTTTGATTCTTTTACACAAGATGACCGAGCTCAATGTTAGTAGTCGTGTCGCAATGCAATGCAACGAGTTCCGAATAGCGTCTAACAGCTTTCTTAGGGTGCCTCCGGTATCTCGTTTAAATCCCAAGCTCTATACTTAATAGTCTATATTACCCGTTATCTCGGTATGTCGTTGGATGGCAAGTTGAATAGAGTTAAGTTCTCTCTAACGGTCTTTAGACCTCTTTAGCACGACCAGCATCTACAATATCATCTTCAAGATCCTCTTCATCAGCAGCCAGGGCTACATCATCTACCTGATGACGACCAAGTACAAGCCCACTGTCGACCCGAACCTCGATACCTTCCGCGTCCAGTATCTACTCGGTGGGGCTGCGGTCCTTGCCATCCTCTTGCCGTACGAGTACACGTTCTCCGAGATTCTCTGGGCCTTCTCGATTTGGTTGGAGTCGGTAGCCATCCTTCCCCAGTTGTTCATGCTGCAGAGGACCGGCGAGGCCGAAGTCATCACGACTCACTACCTCTTCGCGCTGGGCATCTACCGGACTCTCTACATCCCCAACTGGATTTACAGGTACTTAACCGAGCCCAAGCACAAGGTCGACTGGATTGCCATCGTGGCCGGTCTTATCCAGACCATTCTGTACAGCGACTTTTTCTGGATTTACTACAACAAGGTCCTCAAGGGAAAGAAGTTCAAGCTGCCCGTATAAGCGCTCTAAGCATAACGTAAACTTACTTCCTGTTATCAGGATGGAAAGACGCCTTTATGGACCCGTTGCGTGATACAAATTATTCGCGTTTCTACAGGATACTTGTGATTATCTCGCTCATAAGGGACCTAAAGGCTTAGGGGTATTCGCTCAAGATATGAGCGTGATGAGGTTGGAAGGGAAAGGGGGGATTCGAACATGTCTTACTAGAACGTGTTTTCAAGGCGTGTCGGTGTGCATGGCTGGCGTTAGGTTAGGTGGGGGCTGACGGTTCCTCAGCCTGAAAATGCTTGCGAAGGGAGGCTTGCTAAAGGTTCGATGTGACTGTAAATAAAATGTTTGTATTGAGGTAATGAAAAAGTATTGAGCTGGAGGTCCTAGTGCTGTGTTCACTCTTAAGATTATGACTACTTAGGTAGTTTATCATATCCTCTAAGGAGTCAACATGGGACATTGTTTGACCGGGTGCATTGGTATTCACATTGTTCAAAAAATATATATGTAGAAAATATATACAAAATACTCGAAAGGTAATAAGCTGCCAGCAGATATGGAGCAATTAGATACCAATAGGTGCATTTTCACCAAGCACCGCCTCCCAACTCCTTTACACAGGATCCTGGAACATGGAAGGCTAACTAGGGCCTGGCTCGAGCGAACCAGGGTCGACAGGCCGTCTTGGAATCGGCGATTGCACTTGAAACGATGACGGCGTGCTAGGTTCAGACGTCGAAGATTGGGGCTCCGGAAATGTAGTAATATGACGGTGTCCCGTTGCAGATATCGGCGCTGCAGGCACGTCGTTTCTCGTTGCCGCGTTTGCGGGATTCATGGCAAGGGGATTGGCCTCTGCGGTAACGCTATCCTTCCCCTCCCGCCCACTGCCGACACGGACGATCTGTGGTCGTTGCCCGCCGTTTAGGCTCTGCTCGCGTGCCAGAGACACCCGTGCAGCGCCCATCGTTGTTGTTGATTCGCGTATGGCTGGACTGCTTACGCCAAACGGAGACGGTGGCTCGCGCTCAGGTTCGAGGGGCCTACTGTCTCGTCTACTGTTACGCCTACTATCGGGAGGTGCTATTGATTGGTCGGCCTCAGAAGTGAGCGGAGATACCGGCATGACAGGATCGAATCCCTCAGGTCCAGGCATAGATAGTGGTCGCGCGTTATGTGACATTGCTGGATGTTCGGCATCTGGTGGTGGTGGAAGTCGCTGCTTAACATCGGGGATGAAGCTGTGACTAGAAGATGGGTTTCTATCATGGTTCGTTGGCCTTAGAGCTGTGAACATCTGAAATTGCGAAAACCTATTTGAAAGCCTATTTTGAAGATTTTGAGTTATAGATAGGGGGCGCTGAGGCGGTCCCTGACTCCTTGGTTGCTGTGGTGATTCCGGGCCATCGGATTCTAACTTGTTTTGTGGATCTTGTGTTCTTGTTTTCCGGCGCATAAGGAGGAAAGTCGCCAGAGCCGAAAGCAACGATGATATGAACACCATCGATATAACAATACCTGCGATTTGCCCCGGAGTAAGGCTTGAGCCTTGGGTTGGAGGTGTGCCTGAGTTGGCCTGGGCATTTGCCTTTATATATAATTAGCTTACACATTCTTCTTCATCTCTCCTTCGTAAAGGACACGCTTATACATACCACAGCAGCGCTTGCGCTAGCATTCGCAGCGTCCACGGCGCTCTGCGCACTACTGCTAGCGCTGGCTTGTGCGTCTTCTATGGCCCTACTGGCGCTTGTCTGGATGCTCGCGATCGCGCTAGCATCGTCCGTCGTTGGGGCTGGGGCCGGTGCTGACGTTGTGCTATCACTCGGGCTAGGTGCAGCTGTTTGTGACGGGGTAGGAGAAACACCGGTAACTCCAGGCGGTGTAGAACCTGCTATAGCCGACGAGAATCCCTCGAGGATTCCAGCGGCTCGTGCGGATTGAACAGCAGTTGACGAAGATGCCGAGACAGCCGCAAGTGACCCTGAAAATAAGACCGATACGCTAGTCGCCACGCTGTTTGATACGCTATTCGATACGCTGGATGACACGCTAGACGACACGCTGCTAGATATGCCGTTATTTGCACCATTCAGTGGCGGGATACCTATTGATGGAAATCCCGGGATTGGCGGGGCAGTCGGTGTATTGTCGTCATCGTCATCATCATCCGCGTCCTCTCCACCATCTTGACGTTTGTTGAAGCGGGTATTTCCTAGAAACGCTGCAGCCGGGAGAATAGGGGTCGGTGTTATTAAAGGTAACGGGGCTCGGTCTTCGTCATCGTCGTTCCTCGCAGTCGTAAACCATCCCGACACTACCGGTTCGCTTCCTCCATTGCTTTGGACTCTAACGTCGAGGGTGTTTCTATTGAGTGTAGCACCGCATGTTCCCAAATCCGCGGTTGACCAAATTGACCACAGCAAGAGGAGCGATACTGCAGATTTCGTCATCGTAAGCCTTTATCATAAACTCGGGGCCATTCCTGGTTGGTATCCTGACAGACCGGCCGCAGGGAAACGAGAGGTGAAGAACAAAAAATATATGAACCACGTCCCTACCCAGCAGGCCGTTACGAAAGCGAATGTTAAAACGAACGTGATATTTCCACTACACCACCAGGGAATTTTCCAACCAGTATTCTCAACAAGCTACCCGCGCGGAGAAAAAAAAACTTCTCATTCAGCCATCCGGGGTCGAGAGTTCCCGATATGCAGGAATAAAAGAAGCACAACATCGCGTCTTCATGTTATCGCATCCGGCTATATGATAGAAAGCTTAGTGAGACCGTCTGATCTCCTTATTCGCCATGACCCCAGTATTCAAACTCACCAGAAACAAATAAGCCAGTCTGTTTCGAATAGAAGTGATAGTGGGTTCGTGGAGGTGGCTTAAAGAGCACTTACCTGCCAGTCCGTCCCGGTAAGCTTAGCTATGATCTCCATACTTGCCGAAAAAGGAAATCCCCGTCGGTGTGGGCTTAGGGGATTGGCTAACATCCCGGTAGTTGAACATCCTTAGTTCGGCGGCTGACACACTAAGTGTTACAGGTTTGCTAAACCTTGCCAAAAAGTGAAGTTTCGATCTCCTGAAAATACCCCAGATGATCAGCTTAAGAAGATTCGCTTATGGCGTATCCACAATGGAAAATGCAGGGTCAAGGGGAGTGGAAATCAAACAAAGGCGAGAATCGCGCTCCCCTCCCGTTAAGACCCATATTTTCGGCTTAAGCCCGGGCCGGGATTTAAGCAACTCTTAAGCCCCACTCGGTCCCGGGTAACTGAGAGCGCCGCACACAACTACTACGAGAGGTACCTTTGTTGCGGCGCCCACCATTGCAAAAAGTTTGCACTCGTCGACCAGGAGATAAATTCTAAATAATAACATAACGCGAATTAGTTGTGCGCCGCGTCGGGGTTTTAGGTTTCCACATGTTTCCTTTTCGGCGCAATCCCACTGCTTTCGGGACAAACTCCCCACATCATCTTCCTCACAACGCACATCCATCCACCCCAAGTTCAACACCGGTGTCTGCTTGAATCGTAACATATCGCCAATTCCCATTGATTTGTCGCCCCAATCATTTAACTCTTATTGAAGTCGGCGAGGCCCCTTTGACCTAAGTTGTAACATACCGTCAATTTTTTTGTTCATTCGCCGTCACCCTAATACGTGATTTGAACATTACGTCTACTTTTCATTCATTGTCAACAAGGTCTACTATCACCGTCGCCCATACACTAAGTTCCAATACATCTGTCACCAGCGTTTCACCAATTAATTACCGCTATTATAAGATGGCCACTTCCAACAACATGCTTGTGTTGGCTTCGGCGCCAGGATTTGATACTTGTGACCTGTGCAAGGTCACTGTGCCAGAGAGCGATGCGCGTTTCGCTGGCTTTAAGGATGATGGGACTGATCGCTTCCTTTGTTGTGGTTGTACCGTGATCCCTCCTGTAGGTAACACGCTGTGCCAACCCAAACTACCTAGCCAAGTTGTATTCATACTGACTTGATACGCGATTTCGTAGGCCGAGCAGGAACTCCCTGTTGCTCCGTACTGGAGCGCTATTCTGATCAACTGGCGCCCCGGCGTCGACTCCCGTGCCTGGAGCTTCATTCGATCTCGCGAGCACTCAGTCGAGTTTCTAGTCCTGCTTCATCAACTTTCGAAGTATCATTCTTACCAGGACATTACCGCCATGCTCAATAGCCTCGTCATTGAGCGCATCCGCCACGGCGAGGACAAGCGCCGCCATGTCATTGACGACGACTGGTGGGTGCTTCAACAGATCTGCGAGAAGCAAGAATTCGCAGCCGTCAACCCGCACCGCCTCGCAGCTAGCGAGTTGGAGCGGGTCAACCTGCGAACAGACCGCTTCGGTCTTGTCCTGGGCGGCGCCCCCCGCCCTGACGACGCCGAAGCGGGCGTCTGTTCGCACGGTGCGGCCTGCCCCAACTCGCTGCCGCTTGAGGATCGCGTGGTCTTCACTTTCGCCTACCGCAGCCGCAAAATTGGCTGCAACATTATTGCATAGGTTCCCCTTGTTGGCCTTTCTTGCGCCTCGCGCTGAGGACGTCGTTTGTTTGCTGTCACATTAATACGTCTTGAAAATTACATATGGAAAAGTTGGCGTTCAAATTTGCTTCGTTGAAGATACCCCTTTCAAGCACGCAGGAGTTTAGGGATTAGGCACAAAGGTTTTTTCTTTTCTTTTAGGGATCAATCAATGGAATTTTTAGGGGGAGTGGAATATACATGACTTTCGTAATCACTCGTAGGATTTGGGCCACTTGCCTGTACTGTAAACTGGAACGCTCAAGTTCACGATATAACCTCTTGAGCTCTTGGTGTTTAGGAAACGCCATGACTGACAAAGATTAACAATGTAGATACGTAATTTAAGGTATAAGGCTCATAGGAATTAAGGTACCTTTTCTATGTGTCCATGTCTAACTCAAGTGAAGCTATTCCCAACCTTACTGTTGCCTTTGACAACCATTTCTAAACTAGTCGTTGTTGTTGCCAGTTATGTAAATAAATACACCACCCTAGCCAACTTATCGTCCTCCTACTCTGTGCAGTAAGTTACAGAGAGTCTCCTGGTTGCCTTATCGTCGCGGAAAGGGTCTTGTGCTGCCATTACACCGGCGATGCGTACCCCTTGTTCCTTCATACTGTATCTTTTCTTCGACACCTTCAAACTAAAGAAAGTGCGAAAGTGCGTTAGTGATATCTAGATCTATTCTAATGGGAAAAGACCACGAAGAAGAAACTCAAGACGATCAAAAGATCCACGTGAAATACTAGCTAACCCAATCTACACACCTTATATTAGTAAGATACGAAGCTCTCCTTACTCAAGAATCCATCATCTCCTTCATAAACAAATACTCAATCTTATGAAAGAAATAAAAGGAAAGTCTGGTAAAGGAGTAACTGGTTTGCTGCATAACAAATGTGTTTCTCTTCTTTTTTTTAAAAAAAAGAAAAAAAAATTATCTTAGAACTCATCTGGTCCGTGGTGGGAATCGAACTGTGAACTTACCGGTACCATGCCGCCTGTAGGCGTTTGGGGATACTATGCAGAAGTTACACTTCCAATGTAGAACCCGAAAGTCCATGGTGCGTCAGCATGCCCTCACCAGTATAGGGGACAGGGAATACCTTGCAGGTACCTGCAATGCCTACCTGAGCAGGGACAGTTGAGGACGACATGGTCTGTATACTAGTGTTAGCATCTTCTTTATCGAATTGTAAATCGGATATTACCACTAGACCAGATGAGTTCTTGTTGGAAGTATTCGCTGTTATTTGCACTTATCTGTCATGCCTACCGACATTGATCCGGGGGGAAGGAGGGAGATACATCGGAGGGAAGGTACGTAGGGTACGTCTTGGGTGCTTGCTTACGTTGCTCTGTTTGTTGCTCCGGGATACCTGCATCGCAGCACCTTCCCATTATCATGTCTCCATCATCCTGCCCCTCTCTAAGCACTACCCCTATACTAAGGACTACACATTAAGGTACAAGAGTGAAATCATCAAGGGTAGCGACGCGGCAGTACGTTGGCAAAGGCGTGAGACATGATCTTCACAGGGCAAGGTCTTTCGTTATCAACGGACAAAGAGATGAATCGACGGGACTCCAATCTTCTTCGTTGAAGATATGTCTCTGGTCCCAGAGGACTCTAGAGACTCGGTCTATTAAGGGGCATCAAATCTCTAACGTCTTAAGAGCATCTTCTAGCTTTACATCAGGGGGACATTAGAGTTCGGGAATAATATCTCTGATAAGCCAGACATGTTTAACATCTAGTTTTATCCCTTATAACTAAAGGGTTCTTGAAGGAAATTCCTGGATATCTACTACCTAAACGAGTTTAGAATGGTCGAGTTTGATACCAACGGGTCTTGCGTATGGTCATGCCTCGCACTCATTTAATTCTAATAGTCGTACTTGTTAACAACAGCTCAGGGGTAACTGTCCCAATCTGCTCATGTCAACGTATTTCAGGCCCAGTTTGTAGAGTTAGTCGAGAAGACAGGAAAATAGACACAGGGTCAATGTAGTTCTGCTTATTGAAATTCACCCTCTGGAATCATTAGTAAGTAGATAACCAGGGCCCAACATGAACATGAATATTCCAATTCTAATCCTGATAACGTTTGTAGAGTTCAAATAAAAGAAAGTGGCAGAGCCTCAGTCTAAGATAGGTTAAGCATTTGCCGTGGAAAAGAATGTACGTGAGCCACAGTTGCATACAGGAGTGGCTAGTGAGCTAGACAGTGACTTCTTTCAAGCTGCAAGTCTTGAGACAATTCTTAACTGGAAAGATCTATCTATTGTCTTCTGTCTCATCTTCATGTATGTTTCAACATATGAAGTAGGTTCAATGTTACGTAAGGCATGGCATGGCATGGCTTGTGAAGGTCTAGCGCATTCGATAAGCACGATAAGGCATAACAAACCTAACCCATCCAAGTTAGCTGGGCAGATTTAAGTTAAGCTAGGAACTGACCATTTTAGCGCGAACTAAAGGGAAAAAAAAGCGAACATTTCCCAAGCCTTGAATATTATTCTGCGTGACCTCAATGGCCTAGGTTAAAGGTCTTCACCAAGTCATTAAAGCTTTTGGCCCGATCTAAACCGTTCAATTATTTGGCGAAAAATATTCCCAATACTTTTCCCATACCGCCTCAAGCCTCTGAAAAAATCTCTTTCCTGCTGTGCTACAAGCCTCACGAGACGCCTTTGACATACCACGTGCTAAACCACTGACGCAAAAGCAACACCTATCTTAGGACGTCAAGCCACAGCGAAATACTGCAGTAGCTTACGAAGGTCCCCCCTCCGTCCAACCAGAGCACAGAGACAAAGCTCAACTCAACCCCGCGATTCCTCCCGATTGGACTGCGCGCTCGGCCTTGGATCGGTGGCACTGCATCAGTGCAATTGTCTTTTTAAGATTTTTTTTCTCTTGTTTCCCTTGCTTGTGACGCTGCAGGATCGAATAATTTTTTTTTAAGTAACAGAGAAAACCCAGCGCCGTCTGGTATTTCTCTCTTCCTTCTGGTCAATATGGGCGATATGGCGAATGAGATCAAACTGCTCTCGGGCAACAGCCACCCGAGCTTAGCCAAAGCCGTGGCTGATCGGTATGTGACTTTTTTTTTTCTTTTTCTTTTTTTTCTTTGTTCCCTTTTTCAATCCTATAAGCTTTCTTTCAGAGGAACAACCAAATGGCGGTCCTCGGTTATTCGTGGCTTTTCTTCGAGACGTTCGGATGACGAAATTGGAGAAATCAGGATCGGCGACGGCGCGATTGAAGATGGATATTGGCTAACAAAAAGCTCTCTGCGACCTCCAGGCTCGGAATTGAGATCGCGAAGACGATGAGCTTGAATTATTCAAACCAGGAAACCAGTGTCACAGTCGGTGAATCTGTTAGAGATGAGGATGGTACGACATCACCTGTGGTCCTGATTGCCTCGCTCGCGCGATTAATACGGCCATAACTAAACTTCTTCTTTAGTCTTCATTCTACAATCCACCGCACCGGGCGACATCAACGATGGCCTTATGGAACTTCTTATCATGATTCACGCCTGTCGTACGGCATCTGCCCGGCGCATCACCGCCGTCATTCCTAATTTCCCGTATGCCCGCCAGGATAAGAAGGACAAGAGTCGCGCGCCCATCTCCGCGAAGCTGATCGCCAACATGTTGCAGACCGCAGGCTGCAACCACGTCATTACCATGGATCTCCATGCCTCGCAGATCCAGGGGTTCTTCAATGTTCCGGTGGACAATCTGTACGCCGAGCCAAGCGTCTTGCGTTGGATTAGGGAGAACCTTGCGGGTCAGGATACAGTCATTGTGAGCCCGGATGCAGGTGGTGCGAAGAGGTAGGTTATACATTATGCGCTTGCCTTGCAAAGGATGGAAAGAAGCTGACATGCTGCAATAGAGCTACATCGATTGCCGACCGTCTCGATCGCGGCTTTGCGCTCATCCACAAGGAGCGCCCTCGACCTAATGTCGTGGGTAGAATGGTGCTCGTCGGTGATGTAGTGGACAAGGTCGCGATTCTGGTCGACGACATGGCTGACACTTGCGGTACTCTGGCGTAAGTACATGACATTATCTGAAAGATTAGGAAGAATCGCGCTAATATAAACCTGTATATAGTAAAGCCGCAGCTACGGTCAAGGACCACGGCGCACGCGAGGTCATCGCAGTCGTCACACACGGCATTCTCAGCGGCGACGCTATCAACATCCTCAACAACAGCTGCCTGAGCCAGATTGTCGTCACGAATACCGTGCCCCTCGGCGATAAGGTCCAGCGCTGTAAGAAGCTGAGAGTCATCGACGTGAGCCCTACGATAGCCGAAGCTATCCGACGAACTCACAATGGAGAGAGCGTGAGGTATGTGATCAGACAACCATCTCCATTCCCGTTCCTATACTGCTGGGTCCCTCTTTTTTACTAACAAAACCTGCAGTTTCTTGTTCACTCACGCTCCGGTCTAATGCGTTATCCGTCGCACACACACATGTCTGGGGAGAAATTAGAGGTCGTACCAAACCTACGGGAGGGTTTTGCACTTTACGGGAAATTTGATGGCTCCTTCGCTTTGGGGAGTTAATAAATTGCATTGGGGAAATCATTTACACGAGGAGCCGAGACGCCGTAGAGCATCATAAGTCGAGGTCAAATAAGTACGGGAGTTCATTATTATACGACATAGTACACTGCATTAGCTTATGGATATACAATTGTCAATACCGCATATCACACTTACAGCATGGGTTATGGCGAAATGGAACGAGCATGCTGGTTTAGGGAGCATCATGTCACATAGCATCGGATACACATACGGACTACAATACTAAGAATGTTTAAAGAGTAAAAGCGCAGTATGGGAATCTTGATTTTCGTTTTTGGTTTCCGGGAATACACTCATGATATGCTGGGCTACATTATGTCCAGCCACCTATCATCCCGCAACCCAGAGCCGTGATTTATGCCCTAATGCAAGAACCAGAAGACACCGACCAAACGCCTGTAAGAATTTACTTGCGCATAGAGCTTGCTCGTCGCTTGCGAGCGTCGGCCTTGTGAGCGCGGGCCTCGGCAACACGCTTGGCCAGAATCTGGGCGTACTCGTTCTATGATCATCATTAGCATACCATGTAAAGGCGTAGCGATATTACATAGGTATAGACATACCGCTTCGTCCTTGACCTTCTCGGCCTGTCGTCGCTTGAGCGCAATGCGGTGGCGCTTGTGCTGGAGACGTTGGGGAGTGACCAGTCGCTGGATCTTGGGGGCCTTTGTGTAAGGTTTCTTGCCCTCCTTCTTGGGCTGGACCTCTCGTCGGATAACGTACTTTCGGACCTACATAGCAGGAAAACCCCAGATATTAGCCATGGGCATTCCCATTTTGATATTTTCCTCTCAGACTCTACTCGGTGGTATTCATTGCAAGGGATTCTTCTCTCTCATCCCGCAGAAGCAACGACCGAGTAGGTGATGACGAGTGAAGGTGTACTTACATCGTCATCCTTGCTGAGACCGAAGAAGCGGCGGATCTTGGTGGCACGCTTGGGACCGAGGCGCTTGGGGTGGACGACGTCGGTCAGACCGGGGATATCGCTCTCGCCTTGCTTGACGATGGAGAGAGCGAGGACGGACAGGTCCATGCCGACGATGCAGCCACGGACAGACTTTCGCTTGCGCTCACCGGTGCGGCGGGGGCGGTAGCAGGAGTGGCCTTCGGAGAGGAGGAGTCGGACACGAGTAGGGTGCATGACACCCTGCTTCATGGGGAAACCTTGCTTGTCGTTGCCGCCAGTGATGCGGAAGATGTAGCCCTTGAACTCATCGCCGAGGTTGTCGCCGGGGACTTCAGCGCCCATCTAGGAGAAGCAGCCATGTCAGTTTTCCAATGCCCACAGAAGGTGTTATCGATCGGAGACATAGCCAGCCAATGAATTGCAGGTATGGATCTTGTGAGGGATGTCGTGTGATTTCGAAAATCCGCGACGATGATGAAAATGGCAGACGTACGCGCTTCTCCATGAAGTCTCGGAGCTTTCGCTCATCCTCGACCTCAATCAACTTTTGGCTGCCATTGGCAGGGTAGGAGATGTTCAACTTCATCTCGGCGGTGGTTGTCGCGGTCGACTGCTGTTTTGTTAGTAGATGAAGTCGAGTTGTGAGAACACCCCGAAAAAAATTAATGGAATTGAGAGGGATTAGAGTTGGTTGTGTGATTTACTTCGCCTAATCCAAAATTTCCTGGTGGGTACTGCGCTAGGGCTACAGTGTGCATGGACCACTTTGAGCTCTGACTCTCAGGGGCTAATTACCCGAAGAAAGTCCACTAACACGTCGGTACGCGAATTAACTGTACCTGCGGATCCACTATTTCCATTCTCATCGACCTTGCTTGCCAGCATCATTGTCCAAATTGAGTGAGGGCATTGGCCTGTTCAAGATGGCTTCTTCCGTCCAGTTACATCCAAGGAGGACTGGAACTGAAACTGCTAGTCGGAATCCTCTCCCTCAGCTTATACAGACACCTTCCGGCTTAGCACTTCTAGAGCTTCAAGGTATTATCAATCTACCTGAGACTCATGAAAATGGCGAGGACAATCCCCAAGAAATGTCCATTGGGCGTCTTGTATTCCCGGACTACCATCCAGATACCCAAGACCCTTCCAGCACTTTTTGGATGAAGCGGGTTCATCTTTACGTTGGCGAGCACCAAAGACTTACTGGGGAAGTCAAGAAACTGCCCAAAGCTATGGCTATCATCAAGAAGCGAGCCAAATCAGGAGAAGACGTGGATATGTCTGACGGAACTTCCAGCTCTACGACCGAAGAGCTCGAAGTGGTTGAGATTGTCAAGTACAAGCTTGTATTTTCACAACGACCGGAGCCTGTGGGAACCGGATGAACACGTATTTGCGTATCACGAAGTTCTAAATTTCAACGGCAATCTGCATATGAAAATTCGATCATATACAGCCATATTTGTGGACGTCATTGGCATGAAACCTGCATATCATGCTTGAATCTCCAGTGCACTGGATAGTTTCGAAGCAAGACGTCTTGGGAGCCCAACCTGCTCGGAGTCCTATATTCGAGAATAGTCGAAACAACCACGCGCTCGCTGCCGAGGGTTATGGGCAACCAACACTTTCGTAATGACTATGCTAGCCGTGGAATCAGTCTTACGATCGTTTGCGGCAGTCACAAGCTTCTGTCTCCCATGGTATTGGCTACAAGGATCTGCAATTATAACGACAGTGGTTTGAGACTATTGGTCGAGTTGGGTGCTTCTGCTGAGAGTACTTACATTGGTACTCAAACAAGCTGAAGCTGAGTCTAAGCATAGGGAAAGCGATGAATCAATAATCGCAGGATTTGAATAGGACAAATATAACATACCTCCGAACAGAGAACTCAGAGCCCATTACTATGACATTATTATAACTCTTCTGAATGCTTCTTGATCTACAAGTGTCTACAGCAGGGGAACCAACATATCTCAGTACGCCTATTCAATATTTGTTCTATCGTGCAAGATATATAGTAGTACAATGACGTCGTTAAATCAGCGCCTTTAACATTATGGCGGGAATGGCGATAAGCCGATAAGATAAGACCTTATCGTAGACCCACATGCTTTCGGCTTACCTTTCGCGACGCCGCCAATTGCTTTCATTGAACTCTACAACATCAACCTTCCATTTCAATACAGCGAGGTTTCATCAATCAGCAACTTTCTTTGGGCTTCTCCCGATACGCAAACCCACAATTAACATATGAACTACGATAAAGAGCCTCGAGTCGCATAGTTTCGTCAAATACGCGAGCCGTCGTCCTCGCGACGTCATCTGAAGGCCCTTTGAGGCGTACGCATTACCTAATCATTCTGGGTTCCTCTCACGAGTGGCTCTTTGACATCGCGCACAAACATGGCCAACCAATCCGCCGAGAACGAGCAGGTTCCCCCTGCCGCCTCGCAGCAGCAGAATGAGGAGCCACCTACCGCGGCTCCTGAGCCAAAGATGCCTACCCGCAAGGACATCTCCCTCAAGGAGTTCCTAAGCAAGATGGACGACTACGCGCCCATCGTGAGTACATGTCTACAGCTAGTCCCCGATCGCATCAGACATAACTAACCACCCAACAAGATCCCCGACGCCGTCACCAACTACTACATGACCAAAGCCGGGCTCCCTCCCCCGCCCACCACAGACCCGCGCCTCGCACGCCTGATCGCGCTCGCAGTGCAGAAGTTCGTCGCCGACATCGCCGCCGACGCCTACCAGTACAGCCGGATCCGCGCGTCCAACACGAGCGCAAACAACCCGATGGGCAGCCTCGGCGCCGCCGCCGGGCTCCCCGTCCCCGGCCAGTCGCAGGCCGGCGGCAAGGACCAGCGGGGCGGCCAGATGCTGGGCATCCAGCGCGCGGGATACGGTGGCGGAGGCCAGGGCGGTAGCCAGAACCGAACCGTCTTAACTATGGAAGACCTCGGCATGGCCGTCGGAGAGTATGGCGTCAACGTTAAGCGTAGCGAGTTTTACCGCTGAGCCCGTGTGTATACGCGTGCGTGTGCACATGTGTGTGTTACGACCCGGGTAACTGGTTCTAGGTGTGAGCACTTACATCGCCTTGTTCATCTGCCCTGAAGCTCCCAATACCACCCCGGAGAGATCAGGCTGGGAAGTTGTACTAACATGCCTGCTGACACGGATGTTGACTTTACTACGTTGGCCTTTGAGCCGCAGCAATTTCTATAAAGGGGTGAGAAGTTTCGCATAAAGCCTCACCGATAGGGAACGGAAGATCACGTTTAGGGAAATCATGCATTGGCGTTCAGGAATACGGTTTTCGTTTTTCAGTTTTTCGCTTTTGGCAGAGCTCAGCTTTGCTGCGCCTGGATCCGCGATCGAGTGTACTCTGTATGACATAGGCAGTTTTTCAGATACCTCGTATAAATTGCATACAGATAGATATCCCGAATCGATTCGTCCTCCTATCTCATTCTCTCTATCTCTCGTGTGGTATTTTATATGTCTTTATTTATGCGTGATGTACAGCGGACTGCTTGCTAAGTTCAAATTGTCCCTCCAATTGCCCATAACGCCGGGGGTATGCCCACTCCTCATCGTCCTCTGTCTACTTCGAGCGTGCCCAGATGAAGGGCTTTCTTGTTCTAAATATGGATGTTAAAATTAGAAAATTATTCCCGTACTTGTAGTAGAGGAAAAGAGGTGAATAGAAAGACGGGACCTACGGAGAGAACTCGCCGAGCTTGTGGCCAACCATCTCTTCGGTAACCTCGAGGTCAGTGTAGACCTTGCCGTTATAGATTTGGAACTTGAGGCCGACGAAGCTGGGAAGGATGGTCGCGGAGCGCGCTTGTGTTCGGATCGGCTTAACTCTTTCGCCCGGAGCTGGGCGCATGATCGGGAGGCTGTGTTTCTAAGCGTGAGTTCATTTGTTCGATATGTGTGAATAAGATTTTGGGCGGGATATGTTCTTACGGTACGATGTGAGGCCCTGAAGAAGAGATTTTGTCAGTTGCAACGGAGGCAATTGAACGAGGGAGCAGTTGACTTACCCTTCCACACCGATCGGCCTTTCAGTAGCCACCTTGTTGGCTGCATTATGTCTGATCTCGGGCAACTGGTGCTGATAGAGAGCTCGTCGCATTAAATTCAAGTATATTTCGCTATGGTGTAAGTACCTTCCGGTTATCGATAACAGAACCAGAGTCTAGCTGGCGGATTAACAATATCCCGAGTAGTTAAACCGTCTGGCAGGTGCCACCAAGTGTGCAATGCCCGGCATGATTATTAGAGGATATTATAATTTGATCTGTTCTGTCTGTGTTCCTACTTTGAATTTACTGAAGTCTACATCCATTGTACTGTATATCCCATGCCTTGTATAAATCTGACCTGTCTAGCATGATGGGCTCTACGAAGTGGTCTTCCTTGAGAGTCCTCAAAGTACACGTCAGCATGTCTGGACCAGTATGTATTGACCTCCACTATTACGCCGCTCGAATTGTGTCAGTAGATCTCCAGGAGCTCCTCGCGTCGGTTTATCATTTGAGGTTCTCTTAGCTACTTTTCGGGTCCACTAACCTATTACGCCTAAAGCCCGGGGGAAACAGCTGTCAACTCGAAAGGAGCTCTATAGCGCCGAGCCGAGTTCAATATTCTTCGTGCAGTCTCGTCACCAAGCTGGTCAACAGATTTACCGGGCCCTCTCCTTCACGACTACTCAATCTTGGACCCGACGACAAGATATTGGAACATCGACAGGCCCCTCTGCGTTAGGGATGTTGCCAGTCTCAATCCAACCATCATAGTATCACGCCAATTAGACGACATACTTTCGGAACAGAGAGTTCGGGCGTTCTCCACGTAGCACGAGCTGAGCTATGCGCCTTCTAACCTCACTCTCCTATCTCCTGGCAGTGGCCATTATATGACATAATAGCAGATCTCAGTATCAGGGTGTCTATTGTTGGACACATAGTAAGCAATCAGGATTCTCCTACATTTTTATCACGATCGAGTGCAGTTAGCTCTGAAACGATCTAGAAGCACAAAGGACGGTTACTCCGTCTAGACTGTGCTGTGACGTCTGACATGCTGCAAAGCTGAAAGTTAGAATGGTATACGAAGATTTGGCGTTCCTATATGAATTACTACACGGATCTTGACCTATTACAGTCCTCGTGGAGCAAGACATTGCTTATAGAATGTCTCAATCTGAAGTTGTCTTATACACCTTTAGCAGACGAATGCCCCACGCTGGCGTTTTCGATGCTAGATATACAGAAGGAGCTTGTGGTGTTTTTATTCCAGGACAACCGGACAAATCTATCGAAATGTGACGTCTCAGAGGTATGTACAGTTATAGGGTCAGAAATCACCACGGTGATTGGTCGCCGTGAATGTTCTCAGACCCCTGATCTCTTACATAATTCGACTTGCTCAATTCTGACCTCCAAGTTGGAAAAGTCCACCACTAATGTAACGGAATACAAACCGAAACCAGGCACGTTCCTAATCCAATTCGGGGATCTGGCCTGTCTTCCCATTTATCCTGGTGACTTACCGGCCTATTTCGTGATTCTAGTCCCACGTTATTTAACGCTATCCCCAACTCTTGCTACCCCTGATACCATAATCACTATTGCCACGCGGAGAGAGCGCATTCTTAGCATGACCTAATATATGTGCGGAGAGCTAGGCCCCGCCCCCCTGGAAGCAGCAACGAACTTCAGGAGAGAAAAGTTACGTCGATGATGTCTTTTCGGGCCTATCATGCTAGAGCCTCTAGATTTCTGGCGTTGATACACCGAGCAACTCTAGTTCGTTTTTTACGCCATGTCGTAAATTCATGATGAGAAGAGCATACCTCTCTGGCAGGGACAGCCCATACGCACTTGAACTTGCAATCCTTGTAAGGAACAAGTATAATACTACTGTGCTGAAAACAAGCACCATGGCCAAGCTACCGGTACCCGCGATGCTCTTCCGTCGCGGTGTCACGTACCAGGTTTTATTCGATCACCCCACCGGTGCCTGTGAAAGACGAGTAACTTTAATATGAGCCTCAATGGCCGTCCATATCCACAGATCTACGATCCCCTCGCCTTAATTGCCTTTAGCGGCCAATTATTATCCTGGAAGCAGTCGTTTATGCTTCCATCTCTTTTGCGTGGGGCGGAACGTCGGCTTCCGCCCTCGTGGCGCATATCTGGGCCCTGGAGGTATAAGAGGTGAGCTGTCACCATCTTCGATCGTAGGTTTGAGGTCCGTCTACTCCACTACACGTTGTGTCTCTTCGCGGTAGTCTAGTCATCATGAGGTTCGTCGATGTGCTCGCTGGTGCCGCCGCCATCTCTGGCGCTGTCGCGGTACCCACCAAGACCCTCAAGCGCGCCGGCAAATTCGACTTCACCGGTGTAAGTGAGTCGGGAGCCGAGTTTGGCAACACGGCTCTTCCAGGACGCTTAGGCAAGGACTACACTTGGCCTGACCACAATGCCATCTCTGTAAGCTAGCTGGCCACCTTAGGATGTCTGTACGGCTGCTAACCCTACGGCAAGACCTTGATCCAGAAAGGATTCAACACGTTCCGAATTCCAATCATGATGTTCGCGTTTCCACATACCGAACAATCACGTAAAAGAGTACTAAACAATTACTAGGGAGCGTATTATCCCGGACAAGCTCACGGGCACTGTCAACGAGACCTACGCTGCCGGTCTCGACGACGTACGTTCCGAAGTCAGTCATATAGCAAGCTATAAAAGCTAACCAATGATTCCAGATCGTCAAGTACGTCACCGGCCAGGGCGCCTACGCCGTCGTGGATCCCCACAACTTCGGCCGCTACTACAACAACATCATCACCGATGTGGCCGGCTTCGGCGCGTGGTGGACCACGGTAGCCAAGCGCTACGCCAGCAACGAGAAGGTCATCTTCGACACCAACAACGAGTTCCACGACGAGGACAACGCTCTCGTCGGCCAGCTGAACCAGGCCGCCATCGACGCCATCCGCGGCGCCGGTGCCACTTCCCAGTACATCTTCGTCGAGGGCAACTCCTGGACGGGCGCCTGGCACTGGGTCAGTTATCTCCTCTTGTCTTTTCACCTTTTGTAACGGTACCGGTATAGCTGGGCTTTTACTAATAACCACACAGACATCCAGCGGCACCTCCGAGGCCATGGGCAAGCTAACCGACCCGCAAGACAAGATCATCTACGAGATGGTATGTGAACACCACCTCCGCAAGCACTACACTACACTACACTACACTACACTACACTACACTACACTACACTACACTACACTACACTACACTACACCACCCCCACCCTCAAGTCATGCTAACATATCCAACCCCAACCCCACAGCACCAATACCTCGACTCCGACGGCTCCGGCACATCCGAAGCCTGCGTATCAGCGACCATCGGGCGCGAGCGCATCGCGGACGCGACGGCCTGGCTCAAGGCCAACAACAAGAAGGCCATCATCGGCGAGACGGCGGGCGGCGCCAACGCGCAGTGCATCCAGGCCATCCAGGGCATGCTCTCTTACATGGCCGACAACTCGGACGTCTGGAAGGGCTGGTTATGGTGGGGCGCTGGCCCGTGGTGGGCTAACTACATGTACAGCATTGAGCCGCCCTCCGGAACCGCATTCACAAAGGTGCTGCCTTCGCTTACTGAGTATATCTGATCTTGCTGTCTTTAGATAGATGGAGTGGATGGAGTGGATGGGATGGGATGAGATGGGATGGGCAAGGTTTATAGTTAATTTGACTCAATTACTCTATACTCAAGACCTGACTGAGGTTGGTGTTTTCACATTGGAAGCATTTTATCTCGTTTTTCCACTGCATGTGTTCTTTTTTTTTTTTTTTTTTTTTTTTTTTTTTTTTTTTTTACCTTGGCAATAATAACCGGTTCGACACCGAAACCGATTATTCCTCCCCAGGATAATCAGTAAGCTCGCATTAATGCTCTTATAGATGCTTAGGTATGTAAGTGTAATTATTATTACCGCCTTGCGCAACCTAGTTTCTATAATCCAATATTTAGCGTAATTGCCTTATTCTGGAAATACAGCAACTGCTCCTAAAATATCATTCTGACCCCCGATTCTATAGGGTTTTCGGATACAGCTTGTACCATTTTCTCCTCCTCCTCCTCCTCTTTTCTCGCTCGTGATCCTGTACCAGTCTTTTGGCACCATTCGACTCATATCCTGATTGACAACGTCCTTGTAATTGTTTCATAGGACGTAGGTCGACGCCAAGGCAGGAAGCCATAAGTTTGTGGGCAGCTCTATATTCGGATATATGTATAGCGTCAATTGTACGCGTCTTTGACGGCTTATTAGATCGGTATATGCAGATCTGATCGGGGCGAATTTGTCAACCTTGCCCTTGATTAGACGTCTGCAACTTGGGTGTGCTTGTCTAGTGTCGTCTTTCTGGCCTGCTCTTCCGCGTGTCTCTCTCCGCCTTTCGTCTTTAATGTTCTAACTCTGGATAGAACACGCCAAATGAGATCATCCATTATAGGTTTCTTAAAAGGCTGATCGGGTAAGAAGTCCCAACTTGCTTGCTGTTGGATAGACAAGGTCTATCCATGACTCAAGAGAGTGTTGGGTACAAGGTATAGCTGTGTGGTAGTTGATTGATTGATTGATTGATGTAATTCCTAAGATTGGTCGCAACATGATAAAATGCATCGCAATCTGTTAAAGATTGCGAAATATTATGGTATAGAAGAAGAAGAAGAAGCGTTTTCGTACTTTTGCACCATCGCGTCCAGTTCCCAAAGGCGAAGGCGGATTTTTTACCCCTTCCACGTATCATCCCGACCCCAGGCAGAACAAGTCGAAAGCTTGCGGATGACGAATATGTGTGGGTGCCAACTGCCCATAGTCGGAATTGTCACGGGAAGAGTAAGAGGTCTAGCTTTAGAAAGCGGATGAGCAACGTGCAAGCGGATGAGCAACGTGCAAGCGGATGAGCAACGTGCAAGCGGATGAGCAACGTGCAAGCGGATGCGGCAGCGGCGCTCCTCTCCGAAACTCTCGCGCTCGTGACAAAGCCGGCTTCGCCTCTTTAAACGCGGGCTAGAAGCTCGTGAACAGGAGCATGCTCAGCTGCCAAGATGCTGCGCCTTTTCAGTTTCTATACGCAGATGTTGAAGCCTTGCAGCGATAGCTTCGTGGGGTAAGCTACTTCAGAAGAAAAAAAAAAACGGAATTAACACCGTTTAAAGGATTTTGTGTATGCTTTATATATATATATAGAATATTTTGGGGGTGTTCAATAGGAACTTGAAAGCTTGAAATACCCCCCAAAAAAAACTGTAGAGTAGGATTAGGAGAGAGGCCCTCTTTATATAGACTCTAGTGACCATAGTACCACAGTACCAGCGATAGGAATAGCAGTACATACCATACCAATGACGAAACTGATCCAGACCTTTGATTTCCAAAAACTACGAGGTCGGGAGATTGCAGAGCTGCATACATACAAACAAAGACCGCCATCCAGACTTGCAGATAGTGCAAGGAATTGGAACAGCGGTAAAGAAATATGCAGTTTTACATTTACCAACGGAAGGTTGCTTAGGGGGGTAAACAAGGCCACTTGTCTTACCCACACAGATGAAGTATCTCCTTAGCCTTTCACCTAGGTAGGTTTCCGTGATTGACCCCATTATCTGCGTCACTTGGTCGGATAGGAGCAGTGGAAGCTGGAGCTGTTATAAAGGAGGCGATTGTCTCGGTTCTTGAACAACGGTAAGGTGCTGGACAACGGCTATTCCGAAGCCCTGGCAGTTATTGAGCTAGTAAAGTACCTAGACATTCTTACGTCCGACATTAAACTAAGACATACATGTAGTTCTACGTTTTCAGATCATAGCAATGGCCGCCCATAATCCAAATCACAAAATTAACAAACACAATTTACGAGGCACCCAACTAAAACATAATCATAATAAGCAATCAGTATTATTGCGTGAACCCTAATCTACACATGCTATGAAGAAGGTTGCGGCAAAGTCCCCAGGAGACTAGCTAACGCCATTGGCCTGCACTCCGTTGACGTAGCTTTCCTAGAAGACTCTGTATGCCGAATGCCATAGTGAAACGCAGATTCATCAACAACCTCCCTAACGAGGAAGAGAGAAAAAAAAAATAAAAGCACACCTAGCCCTCGCCTCATTCTCTCTTATGCTGTACAAAACCATGCAATCATGACAGTGTGGTATAATGTAACGGTGAAGTGGAAATACGTGAACCTCAAATGGACTTGCAACTTAGGCGAACCCGAAGTAGTCGCTGCCAGTCGTAATAGCCTTGAGGAGTTGTCGACGTAGAATATCGTAGCTCTCATACTCAGGGAGATCGAGCTCTGCATCATGATTAGTAAACTACCTATATGAGACCGAGAGCGTACAAGGAGAAGACTTACGGTTAAAGCATGTGTGGGATTGCGGCAGACGGTCTTTGCTACCGTAGTCGCGATGGATGTTGAATCGATTAACCCCGTTCATGCCCTCTAGTTCCTTGAAACCATTGAGAGGCACTTTGCTGGTTCCGGTGACGAATTGAAGGAGTTTAGCGCGCTCCTCCTTGTCGAACGATCGTACCGCTCGCCAGAACCATTGGATCTGAGGGGAGGATGGCGAATAGTTGTGGTACTCCGTGTTGCTCTTCCAATCGTCGATATCAACATCGGGCAGACCGGAGATCAACAGCTCCAACTCCTGCTCGTTGAAAATGGAGATGAGTTCAGCGGGGATGATCTCGTGGAATCCTGGTCAGAGGTTAGCATATGTTTAATAAATACCGAGGTTGTCTTATCTCACCTTTCAAGAAGTTCTCCATCTGATCCTTGACTGAAGTGAGGAGCTTGTGCTCGACCACTAGGCGTACATAGTCATGTTTGTTCTCCTCGGTGACGGGCACATTGCGACCGTTTGGAATGAGATCATGGATCTTCGTCACACCGAATTCTTCGTCCTCGACCGAAAACGTCTCAGTGATAATATCAGTGATGTCGTTATTTAGCATCCAGGAGAGAGATTTGTAGTAATCAGGGTCGAAGGATTCCATGTCCTTGACCGAGACCGGCTTGCCGAGGATTCGTTTGTAAACGGCTCGGCTGAAGTAGCACTCAAGTAAACGCCCCTCGTACAGGGCTTTGCCAATAATGCGACCGATGAACTTGAAGAATGAGAGATGCTCATCGTTGATACCGCTGAGTTTGTTGGGGTGGAAAGTCGTGCGATCGCTCGAAACAGGAACAAAGAGGGCGTAGTTGGGGTCAAACATCTGTCGTGCGAGCACTTGGAACCATTCTCGGGTGACACCACCAGCATCCACACCCTCTTCCCCATGGAACCTAATGCTCAGTTTGCCGAATTTCATCTCTTCCGCCGACTTGAAGTAGAGTGACTTGAAGGAATCGTGGAAGACTTGTTCACGACGAACTTGCAGC
Source organism: Hypoxylon sp. EC38 (assembly GCA_002120335.1). Classification (NCBI taxonomy): domain Eukaryota; kingdom Fungi; phylum Ascomycota; class Sordariomycetes; order Xylariales; family Hypoxylaceae; genus Hypoxylon; species Hypoxylon sp. EC38. The sequence continues at coordinate 140,340 of KZ111274.1, forward strand.
TGCAACATTGGATGAGGACGTTGACCGACGTTTTGTTTGCTGTGAACGCTGCGGTTGAACCAGTTGCGCTTGTTGTCGAACTCGAGGACCTTCGGGTTCTTCACGAGATGCGAGAATGTTCCTTTCATAAGCGATGGATTGTTGCGCACGAGTTCATTGAGAATTCGGCGATGCTCTTCCGTGAAGGTAAAGAATAGACTAGCTAGATGAGACTCTGGCTGTGGGCTAGATAGCACCATGTCCTTGTTCGCCTGATTCTTTGAAGCCGTCTCATTCTGGGCGGTATCCTTGCAGACGACCATTAGGGCTTCGATTAGGGGAAGAAGAATGGTTGCTACATTGAGTAGGCTTTCGCGTTGACGGATTGCGCTCAGACAGGCACTCAGCTTCTCCCACAAGGCGTTAAAGGTAGGATTGCGATAAAGCGTAGCGAGCAGATCCTGTTTCTTGGTCTCTTCAGAATCAAACCCTTCTGCGGTATCCGACTTCTTCTGGGCGAATAAATGATCGAGAGCTGTCAGGACCCTAAGTAGTTTGTTTTGATCAGAAGCGCCAGGGGAGAACTTGGCTAAAGCGACTCCTTGGATCTCTGTGCCTGAAGCGGCGTTCTGGATATGTGGTAGTAGCTCATCTAGGTGAACGACGATCTTTTCGCTTAAAAGCTGTGCCTGACGAGCGAGTTCTTGACCGAATACAAGCATTGCCCCAGGAATCACGGATAGATTCTTAATAGTTGACAGGGTCTCCTTAAAAGTCTTGGAGCTGCACTCGCGAGCCACAAATATCTTGATAATGAGGGTCAAGTTGTGGACTGGAATCACAGGCGGGTGAAGCTGCTTGATTCGTTTCAACATCGCTTGCTTCTCTATCGCCTTGGATGATTCAGCTTCAGCGGTCGAAGTACCTGAGGGGGCATTTTCTGTTGTTGCACCAGGGGCACCGGCGGACTGATCCGCGGCCTGCTCTGATGTTTCTGTATTTCCGCCCTGTGGAGCATCTGCGCTGTCGGCTGCTGGAGTTGTGGAATCTCCAGGCGCAGCTGTTGCGGAGGACTCTTCTGCATTCGCGGGTTGGGACTCAAGACTTTTGATAGCCTCTTCTGCCTCCTTCTGCTTGCGATCTAGGGCAAGTAGTGGCCCCGTGACTCGGCTCAATAGTTGAGAGAGACTATCCATAATTGAGCTACTCTCCATAACGAGATCACGATCGAGAAGAGCAAGTAGTGAGTTAATGGCGTACTTGCTGGCCTTCACATCTTTGTTCTTTCCTTTGCGACTGAGGCTGCGCTTGATTGTAGTAGTGCTGACCCCATCGTGTTCAGTAAGGAAAAGAGAAGGCACATGCACATTCTGGTCCGCAAGATAACAAAGCAGATCAAGGCATTGCTGAACAATCAGGAGAGGAGATGTCTCTGAGCTTGCCTGGATAGGATTGCTGTTACTGATATTCGTAAATGTACGCTTCAGGCTCTGGGGAGTTTGAGTCTTTGCATCAACATCCTTGGGCTGTTTCGCTTTAATAGAGAGCGAGGCAAAGCTCCGCTCGACAGCATCCATGTCAGTTGAGCCTTCCTGCAAGATCTTCAGGAGATTGCTAACAACCTCGAATCGAGTTTGTCGATTTTCGCAGACGTCCTTAAATAAGTACTTCAAGGAAGTCTCTAGAGATCCACCCTTCATGTTGATGAACATCAAGCGAAGTAGAGTGTAGACGCCTGGCTTATCTAGCATTTGCACAACCGTCTTGCGGTGAGGCTTGTCTCCGTCGGTGGTTCCACTGGCCTGGGCATTGTCTCGCGGGCGACTGGTGCCGGAAGATGCTCGATCATGGTGTACGATTGGATTAGGACGGACAAGTCGGCGTGCTTGAGCTGCTAACTCCGGTGTCAAGGAGTCGATGATATCTGCACCTTGGTCCATGAGAACTTGTTCACGAAGGGCAGGAGACAACGTCATCAATATACTGGCAGGGTCCATATCTTGGGCTTCAGCCACTTGACCGGGAATGGCTGCTTGTCGGCGCATTTCTTCTCGCTCCCGGCGGCGCTGTTCCGCTCGTTCTTGTTGTACAATCTCCATACGAAGGTCATCGGGTAACGCATTTAAAAACTCCTGGAACACTTCGGTTTGCTCACCTGAACCTCCGGGGGCCTCTCGAGCTTGGGCTCTTCGTGTGCTGACAGTTTGGGCAATAACTTCTTCTCTGAACTCCTCGGGAAGGGCCTCCAGGTAGTCGGGGTCAATGCCTAACTCGGTAACATCGACTTGTTCGCCTCTAATAGTAGTGTAGGCGCGTGGCTGGCTAGCAGTTGGTTCATCTCCAGTTGGAGCTGCGGCTTCATCGGACGTCTCTACGCCTTCCATTGCTTCCGGCTCTGCATGGCCGCCATCTTCGCCTTCATGGGTGGTAGCAGTCTCTGTTTGGGCTTGGGCAGCCGATTCAGCAGCAGCCCGCTCGCGTTCTTCAGCCTCCTGTTTTTCCCGGGCTGCCTTTTCTTCAGCTTCTCTAACCTCTCTTGCCTTTCGCTCTTCTTCCTCACGCTTTTTGCGTTCCTCTTCTAGTTGCCGTTGGCGCTCAGCTTCTTTGGCTTTAGCCTCCTTCTCATGTTGGATGGCAGGTGGTACGAGGTACGAAAGGATTGCTGGAATGAGGCGATGTGATTTCTCCGAATGCTGTACTCCGAAGATCATCTTGACTTCTTCCGTCCACCGACTCACTGTCGACTCTGTCGTGAACGAAGTCGCTTGAGTGGGTTCCTGATATGTCTCCCGGCGGTTGTCGGTCCGAGACTCACGTACATGAGGACCAAATGGGAAATGCCAATCGTGAACATCTCCTCGTGGCCCCTGTGTTATCTGGAAGTGAAAGGCATGCCCATGTCCATTACGAGCCAATGACGTAGGTAGAGACGCCACAAGGTCGTTAATTATAGACATCGGGCTTTCGATACTACCACCAAATAATCCGCCAGGGAATCCTAAGCGAACGAGGCCACTAAGGTGAGAGGGACGGGGAGATCCATCTCGACCAGCATCATTACCTCGACGGAGTAGGGGGTTCATACCATCCTCGTTGCCAGCAGGTCGTTGGTCATGTCGAGTACCTCGGACAAAACCTCGTGGATCTAGATATGCGTTAGCTTCAAGCGGATTCTTTATTGGTAATGGCAAGTCAAGGGGAGAAGTATAATGTACGGAGTATATGAAATTGTGAAATTTTGACATACCACCGAAACCGCTCATTGGATCCCGTGATCCCATCATGAAAGGCATGGGGGGGAAGGGACTACGCGTTCCGTGTCGATGCCGATGATGGTGACCGAGAATAGCTCCGTGGGGTTCAACGACAAGCGTATCCCAACCCAGACTAGGAGCCCCTATGTCACGAGGTGGCGCGTCATCTTTGAAAAGAGGGGGAATAGTGTAAGTGTCTTGCATATTTGGGCTTCTGGTGGGGGAGACAGGTAAACTTACTAGGGAAGTCATCCTCGTATGCATATTCATCATCAACGTCTTCCTCTTCGTCCTCATCCTCTGCGTCTCTAGTTAGCACCAAAATTAAGTAGTATGTGTTTTGAAACTTACCATCTTCATCTTCTTCTTCCATGTAGCGACGATCGAGCTCGTCGGCGCGCTCAAAATCCTCTTCTTCGATAGCGCGCATAATGTTGCCGAATCGGCTGAGCCCGTCAACATCATCAAGATCCCGCAGATCAGCAGCCTCTTCGAGATCTTGAACACCTGCTTCATAATCGATCTCTTCCCCATCATCGTCATCGTCGTCATCCTCCTCATCATCGGTGTCGCTTTCCCAGCCTGAGACACCGTCGTCCTCGAGAGGATTACCCTCATCATCAACAATTTCGAGGCGGTCTTCTGTCTCGTCCATATCGTCAGAGTCAAGGTCATCGTCATCACTGCCATCTTCGTCATCGTCTTCGTCCATGTCGTCGTCATCTTCGTCTTCATCGTCTTCCATTGTGACTTCGATGACGCCATGATCTCCTGATAATCCCTCAATGGGTCCCATCCCTTCAAGCTCTTCTTCTTCGTCTCTCTCGCTGACGTCTTCTTCACGATCTTCGGATTCGTATCCCATATCGTCGTCATATTCATCATCATACATCTCCTCGTCGTCGTCTGCACGTGTTAGCAAGGCCCCCAATAAGGCGTAATATGCACGAATCATACCATCTTCTGAATCTTCCGAATAGTCGCCATCTCTATCCCTACCAGGCTCTAACATGCCGAGGGCCGAATTTCGATAGAGATCTGGAGTCTCCTCTCGATCATCATCGATATCGGAAAGAGAACTTCCTGAGAATGTGTCTTCGTCGACGTTATCCTGGGTCGGGACGGTGGGGATGATGTTGGAGTGGCTCAGATGAATTGCGGTACTAGTCAAGGTCCGGAGCACCCGAAGGATATACTTAATAGTGCGCTTAACGGGTGGAAAGGCAAGGTCGATATCAGCGATTGAGGCAGTGAGGGCGGCAAGATAGCCCTTCTCATACATAAGGCGTCGAATTTGGGCTTGTGATCTCTCGACAGGATCTTGCCCGCCTCGGGACGGTACAGGCGAGTCTTTGTCCTTGTCGCCCATCATGAGATGCATGACCTCAGCCAAAGCTAACATTCTAGCATACCTAGTATCGAATGGTTCGCTCGATGTGGCGGCATCCTTGTAGGACCGTAGGATTGTATCTAAGACGAACTTTCGTACAAACAACAGGTCCGGCTCGTCGTCGTAGTCGTACTTATCTCGGCTCTGCTCGATAGGTTTTTCCCCTGTCTTGCTCACAAGGGCGACTAGGAGGTTCTGTGTCTGAACTGATGTGGCATACTTCTTCTTGTGAGCAATGGTATCTGAAGAACCATCCATGTGGCTGGAATAAAGTAGATCGTTAAGAAGGTAGTTCAAGACGCTAGACCGAGGCTTGATGGGGGTATTGGCGAAAAGCGGCGCGCTTCTCTTGAAGTTAATAAACTCGACTTTAGTGCGGTTGTAGCTCTGGAGAAGTTCCGTGAGGCAATGTAGGAGGAAGCAGCGATAGATGAAGATTGGGTGCTCTTCAGCCTTGAACAACGGCTTTGTTTTCTTTTCTTTACTCTCAGCGGCGTGACCTTCGCCATCAGACACACCACCGGTACTAGAGGACCCTTGCTCGTCTTGTTTCTTCGGTTCCTTTGAGGCCTGCGATGGCTCCTTGTCGTCGACTTCCTTGTAGTTCAGCAGCTCGCAGAGTAGGAAATGCACTACACCATCAGGATTCTCAAGCACCGGACGCTTCGTATCTTGCGAGTGAGGCTTAGAAGCATCTACCATATGCTTATCTTCGCCCTCGGTAGATGGCTTCACATCTTGAATAGTTAGATCCTCAGTTGCTCGGACAGTGGGTGCAACATCATCCTTCGGTGTATCCGGCTTGGGTTCTTTGAGGACTATTGCTTGTCCACGACCAATATTGCTCTCGGGAGGAGTCCATCGGCTAAGCTTCACCGTTTCGTTTGCGACCTCGACAAACAGTCTTGGATCTCGGAGTGCGATATGAGAAAATGTCCGAGTGAATCCTGCTGGATCAAGAGGTCTCGTGTTTCGGGTTCCCGCGAAGTAGGCCCGAATTTCACTCTTCATAATTTGCTTGATAACCTCTTCGTCCTCCACGACGTGCCGAAGGATAGTCAAAATATGGGACACAATTCGAGTTTCGGTAAGGCGTAAGGATCCAGCACCAGAGAGCTGCTTAGCGGTAACGAACAGACGCTGCAAATTCTTCCTATCGCCTACTGTTCGCGCTACAGAACGATCACGCGTCAATATGACCAATATCCGTAGTACAGATACAGCCAACGACTCATCTTTACCAATCCGGGGAAGAATTTCCAGTATCGAACTAAGAAGTGTCTGGCGTTCAGCGTCCTTTACGTTGAGGTCTTTGGCAGACCACTGCAGTGGTTCTATTTGATCATTCTCAGATGACGGCGCCTTCCACTTGATTTCTCCCGGCTGCTCATCGTCGCTGAGAAGGATCTCAAAAATGAGAAGGACATAAGGTATCCAAGGTGGGAGTTCTTCGGAGGACGGGGACGTTGGAACTTCAAGGAAACGCAAGAACTCGTTCACATTATCCTTTAGAATTGAAACAGTCGCTCGGAAGAAGCTCTTATCCTGGAGAAGTAGAGACAGGAGATGAGCGTAAGCCGCAATGCTTCGCCCATTAGGCTTTAGATCTTCGTCAAGTGCGAATGACATTAAAGCATTGGCTAGTGTGTCGCCTATCTCTTGCCTGGCGGACGGATCATCGCCGGAAGTTCGTAGAATGATAGAGATCAATTCGGAGACCTCATACGTAGAGTCAGGGTGTGCTCTTATGACATCCAGACATCTGTCGATAAGATTCAGGCGCAATTTCGTTCGCTCTTCATCCAAATCCTCCTTACTAACAACCGGCCTCTTTGCAAGGTCCGCTGGTTCAGTACTTGCTCCAGTCGAGGGTCCCTGAGCAGGAGTGGCTGATGAGGACGCTGCTCCGTTATCATCTCGAGATATGAGAGGAGGGACCGGCGTATCCCGGTCATTACTTAGATCGCCAAGGAGATCATCCTCAACTAGAATACTGGGCTGGTCATTGTGGAAGTCTAGGACCATAGCATCGCCCTCGGTAGAAGCCTGCGCGCCTGATTCTTCTTGAGGAGCAGATTCGGTTTCTGCATTCTGAGGTAGATCTTCCTCCGGAATAGGATTTCGAGTTCCAGCGAGGCCCGACTTGTGGGCTTTGCAGTATTCGAGGGCTGGTTGTCGAGCACCGTTGGCCCTGTAGATGCCTTCGCGAGCGAGGTCATCATCGCAGGCGGCCTCGCTAGCAATTTCTCTTACGTCATCCTCAACAGATGTCCAAGAAAATCGAACCGGTGTCGGCTGGAGATATGCAGGGGGAGCGCTCTGTAGAAATTAGTATACAAATGTGCAACAAGAAAAGGGCTAGAAACAAACCTTATCAGCTCGCCTGTAAGCGTTGTTTTCGGAGTCAGCAAGGGAAATGGACTTCAATATGTTGATCATCTTCGCAAGGATATGGGCTGAGCCTTTTTCAACCAAGGGAGATTCCCAAAGTTCTCTCATTACTGGCAATATGGCCATCCGCAATTCAACCACTAAGTTAGGGGCGACTTGAGCATCTGCTCGCCGATCACTGCTACCAACATTCCGCGGGAGAATATTAATCTGATTCAGAGAGTCCGTGATGATCTTGCCATTGACGGCCAAGGAATAGAGATCGAGAATCTTCTTCATGCCAATAGCAGCAAGTCGTGACATGGAAGACTCTTCGCCGTCCTTATCCTCCTTGCAGATCTCGTTTTTGAAGGTACGCAACATGATATTGAGTAATTCGAACCCGCCGTATTTCTTGAAAGCAATCAAGACAGGGGCGATAATCTGGGTTGGTGACTGCCGCTCCGAACGTGTCTCGATTGTGCGGTTTACCAGCATTTCATGAACCGCATGTAACATGATGATCCAATAGTGAAAGTCCTTGCTAGACCTCTCACGATCAGGCAGCTCGAATTGTGCCAAGATCGTCTTGGCTAATTCCTCGCTAAGTTGCAGATGATGCACACGCAAGAACTGGTCACGTTCGCGCCGAGGTAGTAAAGCTTTCCCAAGGGTCTGGAAAAGTGGGAACGTTGCAGGCATCAACGAATGTAACAGAAGACGAAGAGTTCTGTAGTTCTGGTAGCGTGGACTTGATTGCTCGCTCTTGGAGGGACCATCGCCGGCACTGGTGGTTTTAGACGTGGCAAGTTTCCATAATGCAGCAGATGATGATAAAACATCTGGTAAGCTCGAGTCCTCGGACTCAGCAGCGGTAGCATTGCCACTTGGTGTAGAGCCACTGTTTGACGGACCTTGTCGATCTGTAGATTGACCCAGCTTCCTAGTCGACCAATTTTCAGGGACACTGCTGGAAATGGCCGCTTCTTCCAATATGACAGCACGCAGTAGCGGTCCTAAAGACTTTATTAGGCGGTCATAGTAGTCGAAAACGATGACAGGGTGTAATGTAACAGTGTTAGCCCTATTGCTATAAGGGAAGCATTGATAGAGGGTCTTGATCAGAGATTGAGTATTCAGGAGCGCTTTCACCAATTGAGTACCATTAGAGAGTCGATCCAAAACATCACTATCAACTTGTTCCGTCAAGCTCACGTCAGCTTTGAGGAACGGCGAAAAGTAAGATCCCGCCTCCTGAGCCTTGGTCAGTGGCTGAAGCACATCGATTGCGGCCTGCGTGCGTTTTAGCAAGGACGGCAACCCGATAATCGGAGAGGTCTCAATTAGCTGAGATACAACCGACTGCAAATTTCGAGAGGCTAGAGTGTCCCCGAAATCGTGCGGGAGACTCGGTGAAGTACTAAGATCAAGAAGCAACTCAATACCACCATTGTTGATCAAATTCATCTTCAGGTTATTATTGCTGATGTACTGAGACAGGAAATTGGATACTGCATAGATATAAGGCGTGATAGAAGACGCATCGACGGTAGAGTTGCCTGGCGTCGTGTCCACATCTTCCACTTGCTGTGCGCTCGCATCCGTCATCTCAACATCAGCATCATCGGTGGTAGCGGTAGCCTTGCCTTTGCCTTTATCCGACGGGGCTATTCGAGGCTCATTTAATAAGCCTTCATCGGCGATCACCTCTTGACCCTTCGAGTCTTTCACAAGAAGCTTAGTTCCCCATTGATCATCTCTAGCCTTAACCCGGGTGAGATGGGTAACTCGGGCAACCATGTCCAAAACGGCATTTGCAATAGCCGGCCTGAGGGAGGGATGATGGCGAGCAAGCTCGTCAAAATTACCACCAACATTTTGTGCAACGTTCTCATCTGTTGCCATTATGCGAACGTGCTCAGGGCTCTCGAAGATCTCGAAGTAGCTATCGAATGCGCGTGACGCAACAACCATCTTCATACCAAGGTTATTCAAGGAAATCGCATTCAGGACAGTTGGTACTATCGTGATAGGCTCCGAGTTTGGCAGAATACCGCGGGCCAGCGGACCATCGCGAGGGGCTTCTAACTCTTCCTGTGACGGAGGATGCGGGCGATTATCAGGCTCAAGAAGATCAGGTGTAGGGTCGTCTTCGGACGAATCGGGACTATCGTCTCGATTCCCAGATTGGTCCGAGTCTGTTCCGCTAGGCTGTCCTATAGGAACTGGACGACCTGTCAAAGCCTGCAGATAACTCTGGACCAACCCTGCTTCAGAAATGGCCGCAAAGCTAGTGGGATCGTTGTTGAGGAAGTCACTTAAAATGATAACGGCATTGGTCCATACTAACGAGCCGAACTTGGTCATATTCTCAATAATCTCGCGTATGCTGTGCAGTAGCGCAGACTTATCGACCAGGTTCCGCAACAATCGATCAGTATTGCCACCAAAAGCAAACCCATTTGACATTAAATGATGAATGAACTTCAACAGAAATTTGAGGTTCTGCTGCTGATAATAGGGAATCTCGTAATCAACAACTTGAGAACGATGTGCAGGGGGAGTTCCTTTGCCCTCCGCAATGAGCTTTCCTGCGAGTTCAACTTCATGAGTAACTAGGTTGGTGATGGCCTCAAGACCGTCGGCATTTATCAAAGTCTGGAACGAAGCCTGCACGTTATACACGAGACTGTCTAAGAAATTAACCAAAGTGCCGTAGGTACGTTCGGCTATGTTGGACCTAATGTTGAGGATCTCAACCATAATGTCCAATAGACCAGCCGAAATAATTTCAGGAGTGTTACGCGACGTATTGTTAGCCATGGCCATCGTGATATGAAGTGTAAGGGAAAAGAGTTTCTCGCGCCATTCGTCATCTTCACTCCATTGATCCCCAGAATCGTCCTCTTTCATCCCAGCAACCGCCTTCCTAATGACGTAGAGTAATACACCGTGATTCACAGTTGCATTTAAAGCTGAGAATATATCAGGTAACTTGTGGTGGAAACCAGAGATGGCCTCAAGTAATGCGAATGCAATCGACTGTAAATCAATAGGAACTACCATTGCGCCATCGGCGGCGGGATGAATCAGTTCCGCGAGTTGGTATACAAGCTGGAACCGCCTAGGCTCGTCGTTATCCTGCCTGAGGACCTTCTCGATAAAGGTGGGTTCTATATGAATATACGCTAGGTTCTGGATAGCTAACAGACGCGCCTTCAATGCCTGTCGTCGTGACTCGAGTGATCCCGTGAGGGCCTTGGCGACCCTAAGACGATTCAGGAACTCATATTGAGCCTCTTTCGGGAGGTCTGACGGTGCCTTGGCAAGAAGCTGGTAGATTGACGACGAGGATACTAAAGCATGAGGTACCTCCAAAGTCTTCTGGCCCGGGGGGCTACTTTCGTCTCGTCCTACAGCCAGAGACCGAGTAGCAGAGGTAACGCTATCCTCTGATGCTCCCTGGCGGCTTGCACGGGGAGTTGTTTGGGTAGCAGCAGATGTGCTACTACGCCTCAGAGGTGTCGGCGTCGAAGGTGCATTCGAGTTTGTACCTCGATCAGGTAAGGTCTGTTGTGTCGGCCCCTGCGAATTGTCTGAGGTAGGATAATACGTAAGCTTTACATCGCCCCAACCACTCCAACGCGAGCCCGAATTCTCGGAGGAATCGTCTCTGGCGAGAGCGCACAAGTCATTGGCATACATAGTTGCCACGTTCTTAGGACTACCACCATGAGTCTTATCTTTACTCTTACTAGCAGAACTAGGGGTAGAAAGAACCGTAGGCTCTAAAGACGAAGACTTGGAAAGAGGCGTCTTGATGAAGGGTTGGGCAAGCTGCTGCACACGGTCGAGGTCGATATTATAGTGATTGGAGAGGAGTGTGGTGTGTACTTGTCGAGTCGTCATCCCATGGATACGTTTTACCGAAGCCTGGTAGCGCTCGGCCAGTTCCACGCCAACACGTAAAGTGGCGCAGATAATCGTGAAGTCTGTGCTGTTCAGAAGATCGTTCAGGTGGGAACTACTGGCATATATGCTGCGGTTTCCACAGTGGTCGAGAAGCATTTGAGTGAACTTCAGAACGGCCACGATCAAGTAGACATCGCCATCATCGCCGTATCCTAGTTCTGAAAGGTTATACGACTCGGTCGATTTCTCTCCTTCGCTGTCAGTTGAGCCGGATCCCAGTAGAATTTCACAGCCAAAATCTCTAGTCTGGGGGCCCTCGTTCAACTTATAAGCAGAACAGAACGACTCAAGGATCTCGTCGAATCGATTCAGAAGTGGTATCCAATGATACAAGTCACCTCTCGGAAAAGGCCATCGTGAAGGGAATGTGGCAAGGATCTTAGGTAACAAGGGTAAGGGTGTGGAGGTCGCATTATCGACGAACTCCTGTAGCCAAGGAGACTAGAGATGCGAGTTAGTGAGCCGTACGTGAAAACGAATATTAAACAAGGACACTTACCAGCGTCTCCTTATGCTTAGGTTGGATGGTCTTCACTATTTTTCCCATGTTGAAGGCCGGGGCGGCAGGGCCGCAAGGAAAATGTCAGCTCCCCCTCCACTACCAATGTTCAGGTAATCGGTGACGACAATTTGACTCGGCGCGTGGGAGCGTCCAAAATAGCTTGGACAGCTCCTCTAGTATGCTATCTCCAGCTGCTCCTTGGTACACAAGGCGGGGTGACGAACCCTAGTACCGTAGAACCAGTGAAATGCTTGGATTAAGCCTCGCCTCCGGATGTCAGCCTTGCGGGTATCAAAAAAAGAAAGACTCGTCTCCGGAAACGTCCCGATGACTTTACAACTCGGTCGGGAAATGATAAAGTCGAAGACGAATGAACACGACGCGTCGCAAAGGTGCAGGGGATTTCGTCGGATCCAAGTTAAGTGGATAGTGGGTGGGTGAGGGGCTGCTGATAGATGGATGATGTGAGGTGTAGATACGATTCCGGCACGGCTGCCAGGAAGCTGGAATTAGATCGGTCCAAGCGGGTGCAGGCCGCAGTACCGTAGTTCCAAGGATCAAGAAGGGCGTGTTGATTCGTATAGGAAACGGGGGATAGTAATGTCGCCCGCTTCAAATGTCTGATTACTTACTTGGCTTAGCCGTAGATGAATATGTAAAATGGGCGGAGTCGAGAGGTGTTGAAAGGAAGAGAAATTAAGTTTAGGTAGTTTATTAGAGGTGTTTGAAAGTTCGCGGCTGATCGGCCACTGCCTTTGCGTAATGATTGCGCTGTGGGGCGGTAGTGCTTGCTATGGCAGCCGTGGATTACCTCAAGGTACAGGTACAAAGGTGGGGCACTAGCTAGCAGGCACGGTAAGCTACCAGCGACCAGGGAATCTACAGGGCGAGCAGATCTTATCGAATTTCCCAACGTGAAGGCAGCACCTGACTCAGGTACTGTGTACTCTTTTTGCATGTAATTTCCAACGTATATGTACAGAGCGTGTAAATATAAATGTTGATACGATTGAACATTGAAGATCCCGCAGGCAACAAGACTTCGAAGCCAAAACTATTTCATAGGCTCTTATTATTCACGAGTACTTAATCCAAACAAAGGCCTTGATTCATCTCTGCAGAATTTTCATTGAATCGCAGCCCAACCTCCACACAAGTCACCGTCCATCATGCATGCATCGTGCTTGTATGTATATACATACAGATGGAGACCGTTGCTGCCCAGAACACTCTTCGACCTTTTATTGAGTCCTGGTCGAATCATCAAGGCTCTTTTACTGGGTTAGGTGATTATTACCTCTGTATTACACGCAGATATCTTAAGATGGTCAACCATCTAGGACATTGATCTATCTTCCCCTAAGTGAATCGAGTCGCAATATTCCCACTTCCAACATGTCACACTGTTGTATTAGTCACCACCACGCAAGAGCATTACATACATGTATACATATGTGCGTTACTATCGAAAATATTAGGTACGTGTAGGTACAGGTACTTTATTCAACATCGATCATGTCTACCTATCATTGGCCACGTATATCCCGCCATATTCCTTCCCCTTCGCAGAATGATGGAGTGTTAGGTGCCTTATAAATATTGCCAGGCCTATAGTGTAGATGATCCAAAGCCGCCCAGAGGTCTAATGTATTGTTCCTCAAGCCTGGCATCTAGGGAAAAATCAAGCTTTTATTGGATAGCATTAGCCTATCATAAAACTAAAATATAGCTTGCTAAGATTTAAATAGAACGTCCAGGTAGGGACACGGAGGACAGGATAATAACTAATGGAAGTCAATAGGGCCATTCCTCAGACGCTGAGTTTCAAAATTAACTTCTGTGAATTGTCCCCGCCCTATAGTAGAGGATCCAAGCAGTTGGTAGGCCGTCTACCTGGTCCCCCAACCCTGACCACCCCTACGCATTAGCGCCATTACATAGAGACGAGCGAATCAACTCTCCGTCGCCGCTCGGCGTACGGAGTAACGGCTATATATGGCCTGAATCGAGCTATCACCACATTCACCGGGGCTTGTGGTTTAGTGGTATAATACTCCCTTAGCACCTATAGGATGCGACCTGGGAGTGGTCCGGGGTTCGATTCCCCGCGAGTCCATCGCACAGAGGTTAGATTCCTCTTGTACCACATCTTTTTGTCTTCTTCTTCTTTCAATTTCTTTTGCCCCCATCCGATCTCCCCATGTTAATCGGGGGTTGACTTACAAATCCACCCGGGGAAGCCGCGCACAAGTGGTCATTTCCTCCGGAACATTTTACGGTCGCATATTTCCCAAATAAGTAATAGCCAGGAGTAGTGCCTTCATCCGCCCCGGAGACACTCGTCGCTTCCCAAACTTTCGCTCTACGTTAATAGAATCACAATGCTAAATTGAACATCCAACTTATAAGTAGCATCGACTTCTACTATGAACTTCTTTATTTGTTCAACACCTCAGAGTACTATTATCATTTTCATTTTCAGCCGTCAAACATGCCGGAGGTCCGAAGCATTTAATGCACGATGCAGACGCCATACGCCATAGATTATCATCGCAGTGGATGTCACCAACATCGATTTAGTAGTTCATCTTCAATTAATTCATGCGCAACGAAATATCGTATCAAAACTTGCAGCATTCCATTAATTGCCCCCGGCAAGCTATAGCTTCTTAAACTCCTCGTACCGCTCATAGATCGACTTCTCAAATAGCCCTTCTAATTCGTTGACTCGCACGTCTCCACCCCAAATGAGATTCGTGAATAAAGCACCGCAGAGGCCGGCTTCCCTATCAATCCACCATATCAGATTCGGCAAGCCACCCCAGGACATAGTCCCGGCCTTTCTTCTGCCAACTTCGTCTCTAGTGCCGATCTCTCCGCCGAGCCCGTGATCCAGTATCTGATGGTCCATGTCGAACGAGTTACCAGCTGCTCTCCGGAGCTTCTCGTGGTTCTTGATTAGATTATTCATGTCCTGTTTAGCCTCAGGCCCCAGCTGCGGCCGGAACATCTCATCGACTTGTTCCTTGCTGAGGAGCCGGCCATCGTTCGCGCACAAGCTCCGTAGGATGTTCAGATAGCTCTCTGCGGAACCCCAGGCTGCGGCTCCTCCAAAAATATCATCCACGTCATCGTATTGATAGTAGAAGCCTCCCGACGAAGGGACTAGCTTTCCGCTGTCATCCTTGAGGCTCATCCCTATCTTCCGTGCTTTTATCTCCGGGTCCGAATCAGGAAAGAAGCTGATGTGCCGCGCGTTTAGCGGGCCCCAGATGTTGGAGCGCATGTACTCCTCTAGATTGACTCCCGAAAGCCGTTCGACGAGTTTCCCCGCCCAGTCCAGGCTCGAGCCGTAGAACCAGCTTTTTCCGGGCTGGAAAGTCAGCGGTTCCAAAAATTCGGAGACAACGGTCTTAGGGTGTGCCGCGGGAGGGCCCCTGAGTTTCGCCAGTCGCTGGAGCTGGGGAGATATAAATGGGTAAGTAAGCCCAGACGTATGTGTAAGCAGGTGCCTTTCAAGAGGTTTATGAGCGACATTCAACTTAAATGCAAAGGCGCCGTGACAACCTCACCTCAAAGTGATCGTACCCTGTCTTTCTTCATAAATTGGCTTCCCTTCCTCATCGAATCCTGTGAGAACTTGCAGCGAGTTGAGCTCCGGGAGGACCTTCCCGATATCATCGTCCAGTCCGATGTTCCCTCGATCGACTTGTTGCAACGCCGCGACCGACGTCATGAGCTTGCTACAAGAGGCAAGCCACATCACGCTATCCGTAGCGAGCGTCTCCCCATGAGCCGTCTTACCAAATCCTTTGGCATACTTGAATTTCCCGGTAGCATCTGCGGCAACGAGGACCACGCCTGGGATCTCGCCAGCCAGGCAGGCAGCCTCAACGATGGGTTCATGAGAGAATTCGGACATTTTGGATGAACTTAATACAGAAGTAAGTCTTCGCAATTGGGGTGTAGAGGTAATATGAGAAGAGTTTGTGGCTGTTGATAAAATATACTCATTCCACATATTCCATCAACAGCTCTATATACACACAAAAGTCGATGCCTGTCTGCCTAATACGCCACGCCGTCGGGATACGGCAAAATGATTTTCATGAATCCCGCCAGGACACAGTTGAGCCACGAAAACATGTGAATCGAATTGGCGGTTTGTGATGATCGGATGGTTTAAGAGCCTGCAGTAATCTATCCGAATGTCCCTAATTGTACATATTTCACGAGCTGAAGCATACTCTGAGTCCTAGAGTTGAGTCATTCAATATCTAAGCCATTTGACAGTTGAATTTAATATTCAGCTTGTGATTAGTAATGCCGTCTTGCGAACCGACAAAGACATACCACCTTACGACTTATACCTAGCCTTCCCAATATTCTAGGCTCAACCAGGAGGCCTCCCTCTTTACATGATGAAGGTTCTACTTGTCATTTACACTAATATATATTGACTCCTCTGCCACCGCCATGCCAGCGACAGGAACTAGTCCATTCGCACACTCCTATGACTTTGCACTGCTTGCCGAGATGTGCTCAAACCCGACAATGCCATCCTGGACCTATAACAAGAAGGGCGCGTGGTCAAGCACCCGGGTACTATCCAGTACCCAAAAGTCACTGTACAGACCTGCACCCGAATGAGTAGTGCCCCGTCGTGTGCGGCGCAGCTATCAAGATGACCTGGTGAGGTATAAGTGGATTGCGACTGCATCGAAGGGCGTTATGAAACCAGCTGGCGGACTAGGCAGCCACTATAGAAATATCATAGGATCGCTGAGTTCGCTTGTTGACAATATCCGATCGTGGCTAACACGTCGTCAGTTAGGCAGTCGTGAAATAGGGTAAGTGTCAGGTCTGGACCCGTTAGTAAGCCGGATAGAACCTGGGATAGCGTGGTTGAAGGGTATACTTTTATATGGTTACCGAGATGCCCGGCAGACAAGTTTTAGACATCCAATCAGTACATAGATAACATCGTCACTTCATATCGGGGTATTAGGCGTTTCTAAGTATCCTCTATGTTAATCTGGTAGATATTAATTATAAGTTATAGAAGCTGCTAGAAGGCTTGCGAGAAACGTCTATGGGATCGCTGGCTAGATGGGCAGGCTAAGGCATATCATGATGACAATAAAAATTCGTTACTTTACGCTCTAGCAATGGGACATGTTATAGCCCTGGGCACCACAAACGTCATTGCACTTTGAACTCATCGTACGCCACCTAATATTGGCATCGGTGTGGTAATAAAGGGTTACAATGTCTACTTGATAGAACATATCCTAAAGGACCTTGGCGAAGGAGCGCTTACCGCGGACGAGTTGAGAATCGAATAATGATCTCAGAAACACCACAAGATCGATCGACGCAGGTTCACGGTGAATGTGTCTACGGTCCCTTTAAACTTACGGATTCTAATTACTGTGAATATATCGAGAACTTACGGATATTCATAAGTGTGATGTACTCATTTGTATCACCTTACCAGCAGTCTCGGAACCACTTCTATACATGAATTACTCTCTAATAGTAACTCATGTAATTGGATATCTATAACCTACCAGTTGAGAATATATTAGGTATGCAATAGTGAATCCTTGATTATATGATACGCCTTTGCTTTTCTATGTCGGGGACCTCTCACGGTAAGGGCCATGAGATCCTACCACTCCCATTTCTCTAACTCTACCCCTACCTCGATACTACTGACATAACTGATTCACAGGACCTCTATGTTACGTGGGTAAATAACAAATATACGGTGGTGATAGTTGCTTGATTGGCGTATTTCAAATTGATAACATACCTACCTATATATTAACAAGTAATTTATCAGTACACAATTTATTTGCCATCCGATTTGAAAATTGCCTATAAAACTCTTCAAAAAGACAGTGCTATGCTATCTGCGCTTACATGATGTATCGGAAATCTATCATTAAGGAACGTACATGTAGGCATCCATCTCGAACCGCGGTATTTTGATCGTGACTGAGACATTAACATCCGATAAAGGTACATACGCTGTTGCCTCCTAGGGTTCTTTCGAAATTGGCCATCAGCCTTATGGAAGTTTAAATCGCCCGAGAAGGTCGTCCGAACAAAACTTGACCATATTGAGAATCGGTTTTCGTAGCCAAACCTAATTGTTGAATGCATGTGGCTGAAAGCTGCATAATACCTTAGCAGCTTAGGTACCTACCTAGGGTGCGGACATTACCTTAATACATGTATGTATCGACTTGGTCTCATAGCGAGACATACATATATTTCTTTCATGCTATATATGAACGTTTCCGTATAATATGGATTTGGCCTTCTGTTCAAAGGAAAAAAACAATGCAATATTCATTCCTCGACCTATAATTAAATATATCTTCGCAGACAGCTAAACAATATTTCGCCGGGTGCAAATGACCTTATGCAATGCATGGAACGCCCCATTCCGAAGTGGTCAGTCAAATCTCAGCACGCATACGTAATGATCCATTGTCTAATGCGCGCAGAAAGGGGTTGCATCAACCAATCGACCTCTTTTATGCTGTGCGGATTCTAGAAATTCTGTCAGCTTTGGAAGACGCCCCAATACATAATGTGGCTGGTTGAAATAAAATAATTAGGAGCTAGCTAAGGCTTTCACATGGGACTCCTTTTCTAGCTTAATTTAGAAACATTCTAGATATAGGCGCTTGATGAAGAGAAGCTAGGAATTAGATAAGGAATTAGAGGGCAAGTACGGAATATGTAAGTTATGCTCGTAAATCCTGACGGTGATGTCACATTGCTGATTTGTAACGGGAGAGGAATGAATGATGTAGTATTGGATGAGTTAAAATTGTGATCATAGATCTCCTAAAGACAGTGCAGGCGTTCAATTTCATCTTGCAGCACATTTGTGTTACCATACTCGGCGTATGCTATGTACCCCTAGGCGCAGCAAGAAGCAACGGGCAACATACGAGTTGTGCTTTTTGTTAGGCAGGTACTATACAGTACGGGTAAGGTAGGCGGTAATAAGCCCCGAAAAGAACCCCTGAACTAACAAAAGGAATGGGCTCCAGGGCTGTTAGCGAGGTCTTCTAGCGCCGCATTACACGGCATGCCACAAGCTACCGTCTGTCCATAGCACTAAAAGGCGGGTAACTTGGCGCTTGAAACAGTGCCATAAAGTACTTGGCATAAGGCCCGTGCGTTATGTAGCAATTGGATTTCAAGATCCGTTCCCACTCAAGAACATTTGAACTCCACACAAGATCCTAGTCACTTTTAGTTCAGTTCAGTTCGTGCGAAGGGGAAAAGGGAACCTAAACAATTACAAACGACGGTGAATTTAACAACATCTTTCAATTTCACCTTTTTCTTCATTTCGTTCCTGTGCACCTTTCTTTCTCGTGGTCTGCGATCATTATTCAGTACCCATAGTACTACCTGTCCGAGACAAATAGAACGAACGACCTTCCAACTCTGTCGCGTCGCGTTGTCTCTTTTTATTCTGATTACCTCCTGAATCACTAACATTATCGCCGATACCTGTCACCTGCCACCCTACACAGATCTGATAGATGCTACACCACCTTCGATAACCACGATTTTGCAACGAGTCCAAACTCGACAGGCTCTTTCATTAACTCGACCTCTTTTTACCTCCACCACTAGCTACTATCATGTCGGGCCCAGAGGAGCAGCAATTGTCCGATGCCGCTCCCCAGGTGAATGGATCGCCAGCCCCTTCGGACAAGGACACGGTACGTTAATTACCTTATCTTCACATGCAAAACCCCTTGTCTACACGCAACAATTATTCAATCTAATCACATAACATCCTACTGTATGATCTAAATATACTTACTTTCTTTCGTATAAAGGACACCTTCGAAGATGCTATTGATACGGGATCTGTGAGATCTCTAACAAACCGCAAGCTTTCACCTCGACCTAGTAGCGGTGCTACTGATGGGACCTCAGAAATACCCGAGAGCCCACCGCTTAATGAGAAGGAGGACGAGAAGGAGAAGGAAACGGAGAAGCCGAATGGAGATACCCCACAAGAAAAGGAGGATGGTGTAGAGGATGAGAATGACACGGTTCCGGAAATGACCCCCACATCCAAGCGCAACTCGAATGCGTCCTTGGATAATGTCGATCTTAGCGACGGAGCTGCAGAGCAGCCACCGCCGCCGCCGAAGAAAGGTTCGTATAGTGGCTTTTCAGTCAAATGCTACTTCTGTGCTAACATAGATATCTAGAGGAACCACCTGTAGTTGTACAGAAGCAGCCATCTAAGAAACTTTCTCTTAGCAACATCACCGCCTCGCTGCCTTCAATGCCATGGTCTCCCACTCCTCCTAATGCAGAATCCCCGCCGAAGACAAGTCCGAATCCTGTTAACAATGCCGGTCCCCCTCCCCCAGCTCCAGCCGCAGCTCCTGCTCCAACCCGAAAGATCACTGGTCCGTTCTCTTGGTTATCGCGGAATTCTACGCATAAAGACAAAGATAAAGATGTCACATCACCGCCAGTTACAGCTGCTACCTCGCCACGAAGAAATACGGCAAGTTCAATAGCTACGTTGACTAGCAATCCCGAGATGATGCTTAGTAAACTTGAGGAGGAGAAGGAAGGGGAGGGCGGGCCCCGCCTGTCAAGAAATAGCTTGAAAGATAGGTTCAAGATGGTGCGATTGCGAGAGGAGGCTGGAATCTCTCTTACCGAGGATGATAAGGTCGAAGGGGCAGCTCTAGGGCTCGCGAGCCCAACCGGCGAGAGCAGTTTAGATGGAACCTTTGCAACGCAACCTCCGCCATCCCCCTTACCACCGAATGCGGACACCAATCTAGCCCCTGGAACGGTCTCGGGCGTCTCAGCTGGTCCCTCTACCATTGGTGATTCTCAGGTTGATTGGGATCTCTGGCAATCAGTTGTCTACGAAGGACCAGCCGCTGTCGCTAGGACCAACCCGGAGGAACTTAACAAGGCGATTGCTACGGGCATTCCTAATGTGATCCGCGGTGTAGTCTGGCAAGTGCTTGCCCAGAGCAAGAACGAAGACCTTGAACGAGTATACAAGGATCTGGTGGCTCGAGGCTCAGATAAGGACAAGGACAGAAATAGCAATAGCACGATTAGCGTTTCGAGCAACGGCAACTTGAGTTCTGATAAAGAACCCACCGCTTCTTCCGCCTCTTCGGTGCATTCAGAAGTCTCTGGGGGCAGTGGTAAGAAATCAACACCTGCAGCATCTGAGCCATCTGAAGCAGCTTTGAAGGCCCAGGCTCTAGCTGCGGCAGAGAGGAAGAGGAAGGAGAAAGAAGATGCGGTGGCTCTGCAGAAGCTCGAGAAGACCATCAAAAGAGATCTCGGCGCCAGAACGAGCTTTTCGAAATACGCCGCGGCTGCTGGTTTGCAAGATGGTTTGTTTGGCGTCTGCAAAGCCTACGCACTCTTCGATGAGGCGGTTGGGTACGCACAGGGAATGAACTTCCTGATTATGCCACTGCTCTTCAATATGCCGGAGGAAGAGGCCTTTTGTCTCCTAGTCAAATTGATGAACCAGTACAAACTGCGCGACCTGTTTATTCAGGACATGCCAGGTTTGCATATGCACCTGTACCAGTTTGAGCGCTTACTGGAAGATCTCGAGCCTGCCCTCTATTGCCATTTACACCGTCGTGGTATCTCACCTCATTTATATGCCACACAATGGTTCCTTACTCTCTTTGCTTATCGATTCCCTCTCCAACTCGTCCTCAGAATCTACGACCTCATCCTTTCAGAAGGCTTATCGGCGATCCTTAAGTTTGGCATTGTTTTAATGCAAAAGAACGCATCCACACTACTCGGTATGTCGGATATGGGTCAATTAACAACCTTCCTCAGAGACAAGGTCTTCGATGTATATATCGATCAATCCCCAAGCGCCGGCAGTATTCTTGAGAACGGTTTCTTTGGCAGCAGCTCTTCGAGTATTGACAAGGAAGTATACCGAGCGGATCAGCTAGTTAGGGACGCTTGCGAGGTGAAAATTACGCCTGAGCTTCTCAAAGCCTATACGACCGAGTGGGAAGAAAAGACTCGTGCCGAAAAGGAGCGAGAGAAGGAACTCGAGCAGCTGAAGAATTCGAATTTGAGCTACGCCATCAAGATCCGAAAACTTGAGGAGCGACTCGAAGCAAGCGATCGTGAACAAGCGACTATGACGACGGATCTGGTCCACACTAAGATCGAAAACGAGGAGCTCAAAGATAAGAACGAGAGCTTGAGTGGCCAGGTTAAGGAACTCCGCAACGTCATTGAGAAGCAGCCCGAGGAAATAGAGGCGGTCTGGAAGCTCGAGCGCGAGGATCTCATGAAGCGAAACGAGAAGGTCCACGAAGAGAATAGGCGATTGGAGAAAGAGCTGCAGGAGCTGGAAGAGGAACTTGTCCAGACGAAGATGCGGTATGCTGAGGTATGTGAAATTCCTGTTTCCATGTAAACGCACTATGGCAATTCAACTGACGTCCACAACAGATAAACTCTCAGCATGAGACCCTCCAAAGGAAATGGGCTGAACTCAAGCGCCAATTTGCCTGAGCTCACACCGCTCTCCTGATCCTGCTCCAATGAATACCCCGATTACGCCACATTCATATTCTTGTACAAAGTAAAACTCTACAATTATTGTAGTCACCGACCTTCTAGGAGGTAAGGGAGAGCAGCAGGCTATAGGAAGCACTGGGACCATACCCCTCCCTATTCCCCATGTTAGGGTATCTTCAAAGTCAGGTTTATATTTTGGCCACCTTTTTCCTCGCCTGGTGGAGACAATACCTGCTAGTCGTCCAGGGCGTCTAGATTTTGCACCCCGCAGTTGTACAGGCGAGGAGTCTTCGTTCGGTCCCCATTTGTTTCCCTGGTAATGGGTTTTCACTACATCCACGGCTGCGATGCTCTATTCTAGATATGAGAGAGAGGGAGAGAGACAGACAGACAGACAGACAGATAGTGAAAGCCCGGGAATCCACACCGTCGGTGAGAAGGCTGCATACAGACGGGCATGCGAGCATGCATAGGGAGGGGAAAGAAAGAATATGTTACGCGTTTGCGCGAATGCAAAAATAAAACCAAAACTAAGAATCCTGAGTGGGAATGAACATTGTATAGAATCAGAGATAGGAAGTTGAAGTTCGATCGGTTTGAGCGATCGGTCAATGAATACTGGATTCTATCATGACATGCATTTGTCTCATGTTTGATATAAAGTTGTTCTGATGTGAATGCTCTATAAGGACCTCCTAAGGTAAGGGAATAGCGTAGGTAGGTACTTAGTAGCTTCACGTCGATATGATGGAGATGTAAGGCATACCATGTGAATGAACCATTGATCAGCACAAAGCCGTATTATCCATAAGAACCCGGCATAAGAGGCCTATAGGAAAATATTGCTGAAGTGGTCAGTTATGCTCGACACTTATTAGACTGCTTCGGAGCATTCTCATCGTTATGAGGGAGTCCCCCAGCTCTAGTCGACGAACATTGCAAGGTAGGTACCTAGGTAGACACAAGTCGTCATTAGATATATTTCAAGAAGGAATCTCCTCCTAAGCGTATGAGAAGATGTAAAAGAGATGGTATCCATGCAGGCTATCACTTCAAGTAGCCAGCTATCCAGAGTGGGCTACAGGGGATTCGCACATTTAGTCAAGGTTACGAGGATTCAAGATACGATGGGGTCAACTTTTAATTCATTCATTCGGAGGCACTGCAATGCTCTTTGTTGATCTTTTATTGATCAGAACCTAGTAGACGTGAGAATCCCATTCCGTGCCGTAGATGAGCAGAATCCATAAACACCGATGCCGTTGCTCGTGGTATTTTGCAGTGACCTCAAAACCTAATGCTCTGCCACCGCCACCACCATCACTACCGCTACTGCCATCCTCGATACGCTCGCTTACTTGTGCAGCTTGCGCTGGTAGAAAGCCAGCTCCTCTCCCTCGAGGATGTATCCGTCACAGCGACCGCTCTGGCCGGGTCGGCTGGCAATAACAGCGTATAGACGACCAGCCTCGAACTGCTTCTCCAATGCACTCTCAACCTTGCCGTGGGCGGCGTATCGGGCAGCCTGCTTCTTCTCGACGGCCTTGCTCTTCTTCACTGGCTCCTCCTCCTTGCCGGACTTCTGCTGACGTCTGCGGCCGAGGGGCTGGCCGTAGTGGGCCTCGTACCATTGACGGAAAGGG